>OY723385.1:71531353-71548853 GCA_963210295.1 Ophion ellenae | reverse complement strand
TTTCGTTCATCAAGTCGAAAATATACATAAAAAAAAATCGTTCGATCAAATACGATATTTTTACATCTAGAAAAAGCCCCAATAATTTTAGAAACATCGATGCAATAGTTTTTGTGACGTTTCTGAAAACGTATTTTCGAAAAAAGCGTTTGAAGTTTCGAACGAAGCTCCGAGTGTACCGCCGCGCGTCAACATAACAGCCTATAAATATGTCAATGTTAATCCGCTCACCTTAACATTTTCAGGAAACATCTATAAAATGACAACCTTTCAAAATATATCGGATTTGAAAATAGTGATTTTTCGACTTTCATAACTAAGCATAACCTCTTAAGGGAGACTTTGTCCTTGAAATCGGCGGGAGATGTTAGCCGCTCAACATGAGCAGCTAGAAGAAGAGGAGGGATGCCTCTATGGACCAGGCATTGCCGATTAGCAGTAATTATAAATACATTTGTGTAAACACATTACAAAACTTTAAACGCGTTTTTCTCGAAAACACGTTTTCAAAAATGGCTGACATTCTCCTGACCGCTGTAATTAACATATCGACCTGAAATTTGGAGAGCATACTCAGAAACTATGCTTTCACGGAATGACGGATCGTTTTTTCGATAGATACATTTTTGCATTTATTATTTATCTTTTTATGCGAAAAAAACGCGAAAATTCGGTTTTTTTTTTAATTGCCGCCATTTTCCGAAATTTGTACTAAACGAAAAACCCATCCGTCATTCCATGACCAAAGGGTCACAGATTGATAATATGCTTTGAATTTGTGTTTCAGATCAACAAAGAGGGGGCAGTGATGTCAGCCGTTTACCTCCCGCGATTTGACGACCTGTTTTCGCGGAGCTGCAACGGCCGCCATTTTGGTTTTTTTTTTCAAAAAAAAATTTTTTTAACGTTCTGTATATCATGAATAAAAGCAAGAAAAAACCGCACTTAGAAAGCTTTACTCGTTTCCTTTAAAAAAAATAAAATGTAAACACCTGAAATATGGCACTCCAAGGACAAAGTCTCCGTTAAGTGTCCACCTTCGATTTTGTTGAAACTCATGTATTTTAAAAAGCATTGAAAACTATGAGATACGTTTTTTTTATTGGCGGAAAAATGGTTTTAAGGGGACAAACCACCCCGCAAAGAAAGGCGTGTCGAGGGGTAATTTTGCAGTTCCACCCACAAGCAATCCACCTATTTGAATGAAACAAAACCCAAAATTCTTCTAATCTGAAGCGGTGAAAAATACACTATATAAGTAGTGAAAATACATTAAATTACGGGTCGGCACGTCTTTCTTTGAGGGGTGGTTCCTCCCCTTAAAAACGTTTTTCCGCTGATAAAAAAATACTTTTTAATAGTTTTCAATGCTTTATCACGTATATGAGTTCCAACACAAACGAAGGCGGACACTTACGTGATGTTCTTTGTCTCCATCGGATTTTGCACGCAAATGTGTCGTATAATTTTTGTCGCACGACATTGAAATAAAGCGTTTGGTCAGTCCTGTTAGAATGGATAATTCTGCAACTGTCGATAGGTCAAATCATATCCTACTATATGCTGGAATTCCAGTTTAGAAAAAGTCCCACGGTTTTCTTGGGGCTTTATGTTATTTTTGTTTTTTAATCATTTGCTCTTGGTTTTTCGCATACCATGTCTACAAATGATATGAATCGACGATAACCGAGTAACTTTTTAAAGTAATTGGCACGATATGCGTGGTACATTTTTTTTACACCGCAGGCCCTCAAAGTCAGATGTTCGAATTGGTTTGTATGGAAATTCTGCGTAAGATATTTTTTCATAAAGTTTCCTTAAGGGGTAAGGCCACTGTAGAAAATAAAAAAAATCGATTTTTTTCTTTCTTTAAAGATGCCTTAATATCTTAAAAATGTCATACTCCAATGATGAAGGTGGGAAAAATGTCTACTTTTATGTTGAATTTTGGCGCAGCCCCTCTCACTCCGATGCAATCCGTACCCAAAACTTTGAACGCGTTTTTCTCGAAACTACATTTTTCAAGTCGGCCGGACTCATAACTCGAACAAATCTTGACCGATTAACTTGAAATTTTAACTGCATATTCACAATTACATTCTGCATAGAAGTACGTAGGATTTTCTCGATATATTACATAGTTTTTTTTTATGAACAATTTTCGGACGATGTTTTTGTGAGAATTTTGAACTTTTACTTAAAAAACGCGCTGTTTTTGCAAAAATCGAGATATAAAAAAAATCCTATGTACTTCTATAGCTATTCACATGTATAATCGAAAGAAAAAAATTTCGTTCACTGTAAATACAAAATTACAGGTACCATTGGTCCGGCCGCGCGCCGGTGAAAAAAGGCTACGTCGACGAAAAGCTGTGCAGCCGCCATTTTGTTTTATATTACTTTGAAAAAAAATAGTTTATGCAGTTTATGATATGTACATTAAAGGGCCGTTTTCATAATTTTTATTCATTCCATTGTCCCGCTAAAAAAATTCCCAAAAAATACTTTTTTTCCCCCCGGTACAGTGGCCTTACCCCTTAACATTTGAGGTTAAAAAGAAGACTTTTATATATAAAACAAATAACCAAGAATATTTTTTTAAAAACCGGATCAAGGAAAGTTATGATTTGTAGAAATGACGTGCTCGAGAATATTCGAGTGCGAATAAAATCTTTGTTTTTTTATGCCTCACTCGAGAGCCAAGTACGTACATACACTGGTGTGTGTGTGTGTATGTGTGTGTGTGTATATATATATATATATATATATATATTGCGTGCAGATAAAAATAAAACCAAAACAAAAGAAATATCCATATTCAAGCATCCCAGAAGCTGACAAGAACGAAGTTAGTGTGGAGTATTTTTGGCGTACGCTCCCTGACGCAAGCCTGCACTACGACGATTCATAAACTGTATTTTTTGCATGCGGAGTGCAGCCTCAGGACGGTTGCATTCATAAAAGTTTACATATAGTTTGAAAAATATAATTCCCTTAAAGCCGTCACTGTAACGCTCATGATGATAAAAAATTAAATATAAAAAATCATTGTCTTTCTCGCTGCCTGCTAGACAACCGTATTTATCGTTTGAGCGCGAGAGCCGACTGAATTTTTTAAAAGTTCATTCATTTCAGTGACATTTTCAGGGAAGCAGGTCCCTCAATTCGAAGAGACGAGATTTGTTTATGTGATTAAAAAAGGGGCGATAAATTGGTCTGAATCTTTTGAAGTGACTGTTTTTTTAGTGGCGGTGGAACATTTTTCAACTTTGGAGCAGAACATTCGGAGTTTGTTGTACATCGAATTTATTGCTTATGGTATATGCAATGTATTATGCTGTAATGCGGTAGATGGCGTTAGGTGCTCTATTTTCTCGCATTAGAAGTTGGCAATACACATGACAAGTTCATAGAGTCCAGTTAAGGGGTTACCCCCACTTGCGATTTTGAAAAAATCGATTTTTTTTATTGCATTTTTTTGAAGTATAAGTATCTGAGAATATGTCCTGAAAATTTCAAGTCGATCCGAACAAAATTGACTGAGATATGAGCGTTGAAAGAGAAGAATCCGCGTTGAAAGAGCGTTGAAAGAGAAACTTTAAACGCGTTTTTTTCAAAATAGCATTTCTGAAGTCGGTGACCAAGATTACTCGAACACTAATGAACCGATCTTCTTGAAATTTTGCAGGCTTATTTAATACATAAAAATGTAGTCTTTAATCGCTCGATTTTTTTTTAGAAAAAAAATGGCCGTTTTATTGCCAAAAAACGGCAGTTTTTTTCGTTAAAATCGAACCATTAATTTTGACTGTCCGCCATTTTGTGGAAAATGAATATTTTTTAAAATCCTTCGATTAAAGACTAGTTTATACTTATATTTGACTACATCCATCCGCATTTTTTTTTTCAGATGATCCACTTCGTCGCAATGTTGGTCACCGCAAACCGTGTATATAAAAACATTATTTCATTGACGGCCATTTGCCACTAAACAATGTAATATTTTTCAATAAAAAAATTACTGAAAGTTCTTCAAGATGTGTTCTTTAAGATGGTATATTGATCGATTAAAAAAGTTTTGTAGTTTTCTTTAAAAAAATTCATGAAAAAGGCCTTTTTTTGCGCTACAAGTGGGGGTAACGCCTTAAAACGCGATAGGTGACATTTGTGCGACGCTTTGAGGCGGGATATACATTTAGACGGGAAAAAAATAAGCAATATTGGGGGATTTTTTCAATTAAGGAATAATTATTCTACAATTATCAAACTTTAGGTATACTTTGATAGTATATTTAAGTATACGAACAATTTCGCCGCTGAAGTTGCGGATCGGCGTGCAGTCTAGCTTCCCGTAGACTTTAATTTGCAAAAAAGTTCAAACATTTTTTCAGTTAGAACATGTATAGTTTCTATGTGACGATAATTAAAATGAAGAAATTGCAAATTTAAGAAAATAGCACGCGATTGCAAAAAAAAAATCAACATTTCACGCAACATTTCTGTAAAATGTGGATTGAAAAAGTCATTTTTTCCCGATTTTTCAAAAACAATTCTCATCAAGTAGAAAGTACCAATATTATCAATATTTCTTCGAAGTTTCAACTGAATCGGTTTAATCGTTTTTGAGTAATCCTCCATGCTAATTTCGATAATGCAGTTTTGAGAAAAACGCGTTTGAAGTTCACGCCCGAACCGAATCCGAGCAATGAGGCACAGCGTTGACGGGCTGTAACGTTAGAAGTTTTTCGAATTTTGATTTGAAACTTTAAGATAATATTCTACATATATAGTACTATTGTTTGAAGAAAAAAAATCGATGTTTTGATCGTTGTAAATGTATATGCCCGCCTTAAGGCGTTTCGGGACAATTGTCGAAATATCACCATTTGATTGATATTTTTACAATAAATTATTTGTTGTTTCCTGAAGGTACCCTCCAAATTTTAAATCGATCGTCTACACCCCAGGTAGGAATTGACGATGAAAAAAGGGCTCGCCAAGCTCTGAAACAAGGCTCACATTTTTTAATTCAGGCTGAGCACCAGCCTCATTTCAGGCCTCGCTGAACCTCTGAATGATAACGCGGTTTCAGGCTGTTGCACACAGGCTTGACCAAAGGCTGGTAGAAAAGCCTGTACTAAGCCTGAAACGACGAAACAACAAGGTTCAAAACGAGCTTTAATGAAGCCTTCACGGGCATTTATGACCAGGCTTATCCCAAACTCTTCTCGAGGCTATATGAGGCCTATTTTTAGTTTTCTCTATTCTACATTGGGATAAATTTAATAAATTTGTAAAGAATTCATTTTATTTATTATATATATTTATTATTCATTATATTATTTGTTATAAAATATATATAAAATATTTAAAACACAATAGTTTATTTTATTTATTGTTTATGGGACACGTAATACACAGAGTGTACGCAAACTCCAGAGAGTGAGTATATACGAAATCTGTGTGTGACGAGAAAAAAACTTTTTTGTGTACCTCATAAATATCGATAAGAGAATATGTTTAAATGTTCTGAGCTGCCTCCTTCGCTTTCGTTTTTCGTGCCTTCGCACCCGACAAATTAATTGCTAATTTTTTTTTTCATAAAGGTACAGAAAAAATATTATTTAAAATTTATTTTATTTTATCACAACCTGAAATAAGCCTACATTCAGCCTTGATTTTTTAGCCTTAAAATTCACTGGCTGAATAAAGCTTGAAATAACCCTGAGTTTAGGCTAAGCAGCCAGTCTTGGTTCCAGGCTGCTCCAAACGATGCAATGAAACCTGGCCCAGGTCTGTCTCACTCAGGCTCGGTGAAACAAGGCTCGCACAAGTTTGTTTCCATCGTCAGCCTTTTGATTCCCTACCTGGGACCGTTTCTATAAAATTTATAATTGAAAATACATTTTTCAATATAGGGAGATGCCTACGTTTATCCCTGAATGGCAGTTTTACGTATGAAAGAGTGCGAAAAAAATGTTTAAAATGTTATGACAAACCGTGAAATCACTCAGTACATTGTGACAATTTTGTCATCAATGTCATAACGCACTCCTTATGTTATTTGATCATAGGCATGTTAAAAAGTATTTTTATGTTGAAAAGTATTTTTTCAACTGTAAATTTTACAGAAACGGTGTAGACGATCGATTCAAAATTTGGGGAGTGCATTCAGCATGTGACAAAGAATGAACTGTATAAATTTGAAGCAAATGGTAACACTTCGTCATTTGTCCGGAAACTCTTTAACGCAATTAATTTTGATTGTGTTTACAATGGCGAGTTTTGTTCCAGATATGTCACGTTTACGGAAAGTTACGCTCCATTATTTCCTGGCGAAGAAAGGGCTGATGAAAGCGTAGGAAAGGGTCACTGAGAATCGTCATCGACTGCAACTGATGAGCTTGAAGCGAGTTCTGCATGACGACATTCTAAAATGGAGAAATCGCCATGACAAGTTGATGCAGCACGACAAAGCCAGGCCGCATGCTGCTCAACCAGTTAAGGAGAGAAATACACCTAGATGGGCGAGGTCAAGGATTCAGAAGCTATGAACATTCCGTCGACCGTAAAAGACCTACACTACGGGCCTGGTATCGATGATTCCATGTAAGTTGACAAATTTCATGATTTATTCATTTCCAAATTTTCAAACGCGTTTTTCTCAAAACCACGTTTTTCAAATCGGTATCCAAAATTTCTCGAAAACCAATTAACCGATTGCCTTGAGGTTTTTTGTGGTTATTCTATACACCATTATCTAGTACGTGTCATAGGATTTTTTTTCCGTTACTTAGTTTTTGTTTTATAGTCAAAATAATAACTAATTTTTGGCCCAAAAATCACTATTTATGTTCAAACGTCCGCCATTTTGTCATAAATCGATATTTTCAAAATCGGCTATTACAAGTACTAGATTATAGTATCTAATTTAATAATCTTTTTGGTTTTTTTTTCAGATGATTTCTAAAGAAAAGGCAGTGGGTACCGTAAACGCAGATTTTTTTACGACGCTCCAAGGATCATACAATATCCTTGTATATTTTTGATATTTTTAAGTAAAGAAAATTTAAAAAATTTTCGAATGTATATACTTTTAGATAATTAAAACCCCAATCTGAAATTTCAAATAGTTTTCCTTGAAAAAATTCATAAAAATGATCTTTTTTCTTCTCACTTTAGGCGCTGAAAAAGACTATTTTCATGAATTTTTTTGATAGGTTTATATTATAGATATTGAAATAAAAGCTGTTACACTCAATAAATACACTTTCGAAAAACATTAAATTTTTTTAAACGTATTTATGTAACCCAAACAAACTTTAAACGCGTTTTTCTCGAAACAACGTTTTTCGACGGCTTGTTGATAAAATCTTCGAAACTACTGAACCGATCGTTATTAAATTTTAACCACATATTCTTTACAACTATAATTATAGCGCATATCAAGGATTTGTTTAAATTTTGACGTTTACAATTTTTTTGTTTTTTCGAAAAATGTCCGCCATTTTGTTATTTTTACGTATATCAAAAATCGTATGATATGCGCTGAAGCCATTAAAATATTGAATCTAAAACCGCTTGACTTTTTTGTTTCGGATGATCCATCTCCTAGATTTCATCTACAGCGCAGACCTACAATTTTTTCAGGACATTTTTTAACTACCATTTTCGTCTAAAAATAGTGACTTAAATAAATAAATAATTTTGTTTAATGTCTTTCGAAAGTGTATTTATTAAGTGTAACAACTTTTATATCAATGTCTATGATATAAACCTATCAAAACATTAATGAAAATAGCCTTTTTTAACATCTAATGTGAGACGACCCCTTAAGGGAGGAGATACCTTTAGGTGAGGAAAACATTTGCTGATTTTCACGATTTTTTTTAAAGGAAAGATATCTTTACTATCTTTTAGACTTGAGGTATGTTTTATTACTACGTTTGGTTGTTACCTGGTTTTTTAAACATTTTCATTAATCTTAAAAAATGACGGAGGTATGACACGGTCTTCTGAACTGCATTTTTGAAACTGCCGGTGACGTATAGCTAAAAAACGAATCGAGATTTTATAGAAATCTCTCTAACCTCATTGTCTAAAACATGAACCTAAGTATTATTAAAAATGTTTAAAAATGTATTTTTTATTGTAAAATGTAGTATTTTTTTTCGGAAAATTCAATCTTACTGTTTCAAAGCGTACGATTTCAGCGATTTTCAACATTTCTCACTTTTTCCTGGTTCATATTCTCCGTATATTGTTAATGAAAGAAAAATCCTCGTTGGTTTTTTTTTCAGATTAATCCCGCCAACGCCACGTGTCCCGCCGTCTGAAAACATCCGCCGCAACCCGTTTAGAATATTGTGCCATACCTGAGCCATTTTCAAAGATTAATTTTTAAAAACCATGCAATAGCCAAAAGTAGTTACAAAACATACCCTAAGTCTGAAAAATGTGGAGAAATTTGTCCTTTAAAAAAAATCACAAAAATCAGCAATTTTTTTCGCGCCCAAAGGTATCTCCCACCTTGAGAAATACATCGAAGGCCTGAACTGGGACACTTTACTTCGTACGAAGGCGTCAAAAAATTTCTAGATGTTTTTTTCATGATTTCATGATTTCATAATTTTTTTTGTCCAAAAATGGAAAGTTTCTCATGCAACCACCTAATATATACCTTGTTAATATTTAATTAGTAATCGTAATAAATGAGTAATATTAAATTATCCTAATTGAAACGCCATTCTATATATCTTGTACATAATGAATTAGATGCATGAAAATTGTTATTCCTGGCATGGAGATAATCCATAATAAATACACTCTGCATAAAAGCGAAAAAAAAAAATTAGGTAGGACAGGGAGAACTTCCGGGAGTTCGATTCGGAAACCCGTTATTACGTCGCTCTCGCTCGACCCTTCACAATATAATATTATTCGCGGTACAAATTTATACCGTTGTGGGCTATTTGCCCGGACCCCTGGGTACATCGAATCACCGAACTTTGCACGCTTCGATACTTTAAATCGTGATGGAACTATGGCCCGTTTGCACCCTCGTGCTTCACATTTGTATTACGGCTATTCCATGAAAAATCGATCGGTTTCACAATTTCATTTTAAAACCACTTCTGCAATCTTTTTTCTATGTAAATTAATTTTGAACGGTTGAGAGAACGTCCATGGAAATTTCGCCGATTATCATTGTAATTTTTTTTTCTTCCGAAGAAATTGAGTTAGAGTTTTTTCGGAACATTATTCTCTTCCCCTGACTTGGGTCCCTCGTTCACAAGCATGTACAACCCTGAAGGGCTCTTATACTTTTTCACTGAGTTACCCTTACAGAATTATTCTACTGGAGTCACTTAAGTTCGGAAATTCGTTGGTTTTTAACATAAGAAAATAAATCATCCAGTAAAATGATCATCAAAATTTAGTATTTTCAAAGTTATCGAAACGTCAAACGATCAAAATAATGGATTGATATTCCGATGGATATTTATTGTCGGGATTTATATCCGCCATTTCGTATTTGGGTTACGTGGTGACGTATTGGATATATATTATAAAAAAGTGTACAAATGAAAAAAAACGTTTCACGTTGGAAAATTTGCATTTTTTGTGTCGAGCTGCTCTTGCGATGTTCTACCAGTTCCTTAAGGGGTTACCCCCACTTGCGATTTTGAAAAAATCGATTTTTTTTATTGCATTTTTTTGAAGTATAAGTATCTGAGAATATGTCCTGAAAATTTCAAGTCGATCCGAACAAAATTGACTGCGATATGAGCGTTGAAACAGAAGAATCCGCGTTGAAAGAGCGTTGAAAGAGAAACTTTAAACGCGTTTTTCTCAAAATGACATTTCTGAAGTCGGTGACCAAGATTACTCGAACACTAATGAACCGATCTTCTTGAAGTTTTGCAGGCTTATTTAATACATAAAAATGTAGTCTTTAATCGTTCGATTTTTTTTTTTTCGAAAAAAAATGGCCGTTTTATAGCCAACAAACGGCCGTTTTTTTCGTTAAAATCGAACCATTAACTTTGACTGTCCGCCATTTTGTGAAAAATGAATATTTTTTAAAATCTTTCGATTGAAGACTAGTTTATACTTATATTTGACCAAATCCATCCGCATTTTTTTTTCAGATGATCCACTTCGCCGCAATGTTGGTCACCGCAAACCGTGTATATAAAAACATTATTTCATTGACGGCCATTTGCCACTAAACAATGTAATATTTTTCAATAAAAAAATTACTGAAAGTTCTTCAAGAAGTGTTCTTTAAGATGGTATATTGATCGATTAAAAAAGTTTTGTAGTTTTCTTCAAAAAAATTCATGAAAAAGGCCTTTTTTGCGCTACAAGTGGGGGTAACGCCTTAATCGGTCTTCTTACTCGAACCTTTTTTAAGTTTATGTTTTTCAATATTTATATTTTTTAATCATCTTCTTTTGAAGATAATAAATATTTATATATATTTTTAAAATTATTTATAAATTATTCATAAATTAAATAAATATTTTCATATTTTTTAAAATTAAGCTTGTTATAAACGTAATAAGTATTAAATTTTTTTCATTTAACTTTTTTCTTAAAAGAATAAATATTTACGTATTTCAATGAAGCTTTTTTTTGAATATAATAAATATTTGTTCTCCAATTCAGCACTTTTAAATATAATAGAAATTCATGTTTTTGACTTTACCTTTTCTAAATATAATCAATATTTGTTTATTAATTTAGCCATTATAACGTGATATCCCACTTTCTAGATGGATCGCATCGTAGCGATCCCTTTAAGGGCAGCAACATTTGAGCCTTTGAAGGTCCTGCATTTTCCTAGGGCTGCCCTGACAATTACCGCCTGCGTGCAATTTATCGCAATTTTCAGAATCGAAATATTTCTCCGAGTCCGAATGTAATGGCCTGCACGCGGAGTTGATCGGAACGACCGATTGCGCACGTGAAAGTCCTGTATGAAGGAATAGGCGTGCGGTAGGTCTGGCGTACGTGCCCCGAGGTATCTCACCTCCGAACACTATGCATAGACGACGCGGATGTTTTCGATTCGAATCAGTCACGTTTAATCGGGTTAGCGGGCGCCCATAAAGTGTACGAGTAGCGCGGTCTCGATATACCGCCAAAATCGGTTAACGAACTTAATAATAGCTATACGTGTAATTTTAATATATCTCGTTGGGCACCAGAGTGCAATGTAATTTTGTTACATTTTTGCCGGACGTGCCACTGCCCTATAATGATTATACATTTTTTTATTATCACAAATAATATAAATTGAATAATAAATTTTGTTATGTATATTTCTCGTTTTCTTTTACAATTGGAAAATTTATATTATTTTTTTTCTTAGATTTTGAAAACAGTATCTTTGAATATTATGAACTATTAATTTTTTCATTGAAAAAACATTTTTGTTTTTTTTTTAACTTTCATTATCATTGCATTTTTGTATATTCGAATTTATTTAAAAAAAATGAATTTGTACGTTAGAACTTGTTTTTTTTGTTTACCAAAGTGGTGCTCCAGGCTCTTTGCTGCTCGATTTTTTTTGAAAGAATTATTCGTAATTTCTTTTTTATTTTTTTTAATCCATTTTTTTTTAATGATTTAATTTCCATTATGTTTAATATAGAACTTTAGTGTCTTCGTTTCACTTCTTTGTAGTAAAATTCATGTAAAACTTGATGCATTTTTTAATTCAAATATGCATTTTTCGTATGCATTCACATTTCATGCGAGACAATTGCAATAAATATTCGTTTTACAACAATAAATAATACTCGTGATTTGCGGAAGTGTATGCAAATATTGAATTATCGAATCGGAGAAAATGCAAAATTGGGATATCAATATTGATAACGCCGAAATGTGCATTTACGCAGATTGGTAGTTGATGTTTTTACGTGTCGCAGATATCGAAGGTGTGGAGAAATGTACGTGGCAGCAAAAAAAAATAATTCAGGCAGGATTTGTTTATTGAATCGTCGCTGCCTCCAGCGATAGGTAAATACATCCACTCGAATTATTATTATTGTAACGTTGCAGATAATTAAACACAAAAACGCCGAGCTCACGTTAAAAAATACCTGTATTTTTTTATAGAGGTAACGCCTACCTCGTGGCCGGAAAAAAGAGGAATTTTCGTGAATTTTTCTGGATAAACGTGTAAAGAAGGCAAATTTGTTTCTTTTTTTCACAATAAAGAGTATGGTTTTAAGTTTCTTTTACAATTTCCATATTGCAGAAATGTTTAAGTGTGGTAGCTCCAACAAGTCATCCGAAATTTAAAAAAGTAGTTTTTGCATAAAATTTGAAGTTGCTCGGTGCAGTGGTTTTTGAGATATTAACCACAATAGACCTCCACAGATATTGAAAAAAAAACATGTTAACTTTTTTGTTTGATTTTTCCCAACGATATTTTGAAAAATTACTTTTTCGCATTTGTTGATAGCGCTGGATTTTTCGTTTTTATTGTTCTTTAAATAAACCCATTCAACTCGCGATTTAATCAATTGTTTTAAAAATAATTGTTTTGTTAGATGTTCATTTTCAGTTAAATAATTGTAAAACTTGTTGAATGTTGTTTACTAAAATAATTCATTTAAACAATTAATCAACTAATTTTATGTAAATGGTTGTAAATAAATCATTATTTCGTCCACTATTTGCTTGAGAAAAATTCATTTTTCGAATACACTCCTACCTTCAATATTACTTCATTATTCCCTGTTCTCGTTCTATACTTGTTTGTAAAAATAATTTAATTATTAACCGGACGTGAAAAAAAATTCTGCATATCGCTGACTCGACGGGAAGTCAAGCTGAGCGGAAACGCCGAGCGTTTTTTCCGACGAATATCAAACTGCAAGTCCATGATGGACGTTGATGGATTATTTTTTTTTTATATAAAAAAAAGATAAATCGCTAGAGCCGCACCGTCGCTGTTGTCGATGGTACGGACGGACTTTCACGAGTATAACCTCGAAGCCTCTACAAGGACCATCAAATTTTCAATCGCAACTGCAATCCCGTTAAACAAATTAAGGCATAAATATTTTCGTAAAAAAAATAAATAGAAAACGAAAAAAAAATACACTTTTGTAGAAAAAGCGGCCTTTTTATGTACAGCCTGCGGGTACTCGCTACAGCGAAACTGCGAGCGCGTAATTGGCTTTTTGTACCGCGTACCCTTGAAGCCTATTTCGCCCCAACCCCGAGATTAATGCCCCGAGATGATAGCGACATTTTAATAGGATGTACAAGATTTAGGCATCGGATAATACGATTTTTTGTAACACGGGACATACAATGATAACCCCCCCCCCCCCCGCCTCTCTTTGCCATTTTGAAGAGTGCCAGAACACAATATAATAAACAATTCCAGCCAGCTTGTTTTTCAAGAAAGGCCAGTAATGAGAGCGCGATCGGTATATCACCTGGACCATCTCGCTGGTTGAGCCGCATTGCTCTGGGCCGATACTTGGATGGGTGACCGTTTGGCAGCGCATTAGCTTGCGCGTCGACTCCGGGAGTCTTATCGGAACGTGACCACGACTGGAATTCATTGTTGTCGAAAATATGGCCGTTTCTATCGAGTTTTCGTCAGTTTCCCTGTGCCCTCGTGTAAAAAAACGGTCGACAATAATTGTAGAAATAATAGTGGAAATCATTCACTGGCCGATATTGTAGAAGGACCAATAATAATTGAAATAATCCAATGGCCAATACTGCTGGGAGAGGGGGCCTCAGGGAGTGTAATAGATAAAGTAGAGAGCAACTTTTCCGAAAAATAACGTGCAAAAAAAAAACGAATAATACATTCATTATAAAATTCATCGAGATTTATTACAAGCAGCGGGTTCATTAAAAATGAAAAACAACCCGCGGAAACGCAAAATAAATGTAAAAACTCCCTATCGCAGGCTCTTGAAAAAAAAAGTTATTTTTCGGGGGTTATTATTGCCCGCGTTATTTCGACGCCGTTGTATTCGAAGTTATCATGGTTAAAATTAATTAAACCCGCCACCGCTGATAGAAAAAGGGATGGGATGGCAAAAAACTAGCAAGCGAATTAACATTAAATAAGGAAAACATAAAACGAAAACGTGTCTCAACAAATAAATTGATGGGCTACATCCATCTAGGTGGGTCAAAAAATTGCATTTTTCAAAAATATTTTTATTCCATAATATCGCCTTTTAGCTATATTCGTGAAAATGTCATTGAAATATTCCTGAAATTGAATGAGCTACAGCTTCTAACAGCCGGCGGGGTGAGAGCGGCATGTGCAAATTTAACCATTTTTTTCGTATGAAAAAGTGATCCTCTCTTAAAATTAATTACACACCTATATAGTATGCATATCAAGCTGTTAGAAAATATTTTTTTTCGGCCGACTACTTATATTTTCTTTTGTTATCTTTTTTTTTAGGCGCTCCGTGGCGTGACGTTGAGCATCCACAATTTTTTACCTAGAACAAAAAACAAAAATTCTCGTTGATCTACATTAGCATACCTAGAGAAGTACGTTCGGAATTTAAAAAATATTGTTTTATTCAATAGTTGTAGGTCTTTGAACTTAAGAAATGAATTTCCAGTGAAAAATTTCGTCATGACTGCTCATAAACTGCTCATAAAATGAAAATTTTTCGATTATCCAGAAATTCCGTACGTACTTCTTTGCGAAATGCAATTAGGAGCATAACTTTTAAATTTGAAGTAAATCGAGTGAAAATGGTTGAAGTTATTTGTCACGTCAATTGGAAAAAAGCTGTATCGAGAAGTTTCGAGCAGTCGGCCATTTTGTTCATCGAGAAAAAAAAATATTTTCAAGAGCTTGATATTCATACTAAACAGATGTGTAATTAATTTTGTGAGTGAATCACTTTTTCATACGAAAAAAATTGTTAAATTCGCATATGAATTTATACCCGTTACTGTGGCCTATGGCCTTAAACGCGTTTTTCTCGCAAAACTGTTTTTAATGTCGGTGGACATGGTATCCCAAGAACCACTTGATGGATTGTTTCCAAATTTGCAGGGGATACGATAAGACACATTTGAAGGTCGATGACGATCTCACTTTTTTAAAATCGATCTTCATTTTTTAAGTGCTACGTAAAAAGTGGGACTTTTTTCATCGATATTGTATGATGAAGTTTAAATTCATCGCCAACTCGGTAAATAAAATTATTTCAAAAATCGACGATCGTCAAATACTCGTAGTTATTGTTAACTTGAATAATCCATTTGGTTTTTAGATTTCACATAAACGGTTCAAGCTCGAGAGTGTCCACCGCCAAACGTCGCGAAAAAATGTTATCATCTACCGTGTTTTTGTTGATTTTCTGTATTTTTTTCGATTTTTTAAAAAGGCTCTTTATATATGAATCTTTGTATTTAAAAAAATGCATTGCTTCTTCACCAACCGTTTACCAGAAAAAAAAATCGGAATTTGGCCATTTTTATCGGGCTTCTAGTAGCTCCTTAACGATAATCGAGTGTATTATAAAAAATAGGTACGGATATTGGTAAACGATTTTTTTCCTGCCCCTCTTCAACGTAACAAAATATGAGTACCTTTTTGGGGCATTAGAGGGTCGAGCTCTCTGTACAATGCCACGTATATAAAAGCATGTATACACATATATATGGCTGGGTATACACGTACGTACATCGAGTGCGTCGAGATTCAAAAGGCGCGTGCACAATACTGAAAGGAAAACCAGTTCTACCCCTACAATCCCCGGCAAGACCATTTCTGTGGGTTAAGAACACCTCGGTATGGCTCAGCTACATTGTCCATGAATAGCTATACCATTGGGTAGGGAAACCTGCCCTCTGCAATATTCCAAAAGGGGCTGGAGAAAATTGCAACTGTCGTCATGTCACCGTGTAAAAGCATGAGGATTTTCGCCTATCTCAAACCATTGTCCTTGCTCTGTTATTGTTGTTGTTATTTTTACCGCTATGACTATTATTATTATTGTCATTCTTATAGGTATAATTATAAGTGTTATTCCTTGTAATTGTAACGATTAGTGTTACTGCTTTCACTATTAATATTGCCATTAGATATACTATCTTGTTATCATTATTATTATTATCACAATAACTACCATTGTTACTATTATTATTATTATTATCACAATAACTACCATTGTTAACATTATTATTAATATCGCAATAACTACCATTGTTATCATTATTATTATTAGCACAATAACTATTATTGTTATCACAATAAGTGTTATTTTCATCACAATAAGTGTTATTGTCATCGCAATAAGTGTCATTGTCATCGCAATAAGTGTTATTGTCATCGCAATAAGTGTTATTGTCATCGCAATAAGTGTTATTGTCATCGCAATAAGTGTTATTGTCATCACAATAAGTGTTATTGTAATCACAATAACTGCTATTGTCATCACAATAACTGCTATTGTCATCACAATAACTGCTATTGTCATCACAATAACTGCTATTGTCATCACAATAACTGCTATTGTCATCACAATAACTGCTATCGTCATCACAATAGTAAGTACCTATCATTATTATTCACATTATTACTCTATTATATTAATTATTTATGCTGTATTCATATTTTTGCGGTTGTTACTGCTATTATTATTAATTTTACTATTATTGTTATCCATATTGTTACAAATTATATAAACCGTATTATATTAACACTGTTGTGGTCGTTACGACTATTACTGTTAAAATGTCTATTATTGTTCCTGTTGTTGTTGTCACTATTACCATTAATATGATTATTAACGCGGTTGGGCGGCGTTTTCGGGGCTCCAGCATATTGTGACGGGAGAATTTACCGCTACGATCATTTCTCGCCGAAAAGTCATCAGAAATGAAAAAGGAATTGATTTCTATTTGACCTCGTTTAATGGAAACAAACGAACATTATCTCGCCAGTGAAAGTTCACGCCGATAATTCGAAGGCGCAAAAAAAGTTGAGAAATGTCGAAATGTGATTCAGGTTTTTTAAAAATATTTTCTTTCGATGTCGTTAGTACTGCGAAGATACCTATTCTTAATAGTTTTTTTGGTCGTAGTTGGTGAATTTCAAAATAACGGTTCGACGAGTTCGCTCCGTTGCCGGCTCCGTCACACGAGCATTTTTACCTTGGCGTTGAGGTCGCTTCCCTGTTGCATAAGCGTGCCGACCGTAAACCAGAAGCTGTTGGCGAACGTGAACTCGTTGACCGTAAACGGCAATGGGATGTCGTCGCTGTCCGGTTCCAAGGCGCTGACGTGACCACCCTGATAGCCCCCGCCAAGTGGTGCACAATCATCATGACAATTACACGAGCTGGTGTGCCAATAAACGCGGTCGTTTTTTCAACCCCACCCAATCTGACGCACGGTGGGGGCAAAGAATGAACCGAAGATCTACATTGCCCGATGATGCGCCGACCGATTGCCGATCGATTAGCCGCTTACTCCTTGTACG
>OY723385.1:71488853-71526353 GCA_963210295.1 Ophion ellenae | reverse complement strand
TTAACAGTCAAAAACCCGATCCTTACTTTGGACTCACCTTGAAAAGTATCCCGATCCCGAGATTCATGAACGGCTTTGTGAAGTCGATCACGCTCTCCCTTGCGTAGTTTATCGTCATCGAAGCCACCGCCAGATCTGCACGCTGAGCATCGACCATTGAACAGAAAAATCGTTATATTTGTGGATACGATGAAACGACGTTTTTGATGCTTGTCATCGCGTCAGGTGAAAACAATAGAACGGAATTTAGTTTGGATTGCTCGCTGTTGGATCTTGGGGTCCAATAGCGCAATTGACGGCATCAGGGAGCTGACCAATAAGAGCAAGAAACAGTTGCTTAGATAGTCGCTCATCATGACGTGCCAGGGGCAACGCCTGACAAGTAGACTGACGTTGCTTACAAGTTTTGAAAAATAGTAACTCAGTTTTCACCATTTTCAAAAGAATCGTTTGGGTTGGTGCACCCTTCAAACGGTAGTGTGAAGTTTGCCTCAATCATAGTACGCGAACAATTGAACAGCACAAATGATGAACACGTGTTAAAAAAATTGGTTTTACTAGAAAAAATACCAGAGGCTTGTCCGTTTTGCCAAACCGTCAACGTTGCCAGATCGCAGAAGAGGCCGAACCGTTGGCTATTCGTGTCTACGACAAGTGGCTCAAGCTCCGTGAGGTTCTCAGAGTTATCTGTTGGTTTGGGTTTCAAGATAAGAGCGTTCGAGGCCGTATAAAAGATTCAGCGCAATCATCCCTAGCGCGTATGTGGGATGATATTTTGGAATTTACACGAAGAGACACCCACCTCCGTCGCGACATTCTGCGCGCATATTTACGTGGTGAAGCCGCGCTTTAAAACCTCCGAGAACTCGTGATGTTGAAAAGCAAAGTCTTGGAACTGGGTAAACTAATACCGCGACTGTTGCGGAGCAAAAGGGTCGGAAGGAAAAGCGGGGGGGGATCTCTTTGCAGGTAATACACTGGAACATGCTGAAGGCGACTTTTGCCGGCGTGTTGGCCATTAAAAATGCATGCCCCTATTTTGCAAGGCAAACGTTTGCTGAAACTGCAAAGATCTTTCTTCAAGAGGTAGAGAGACGACATCCGTGGTTCCAAGAGCGCACACACGGACGATATATGGGACGTATACATCCGACTGGAACGCGAAAACGTTGGCTCTGTTTTATAGCATCGCGCTGGCTTTACGTGGAACTTCAGCTTGTACCTAAAATGAGGTACCGTGGAGGGACAACCGGGTGGTAAGTGCAGATGGACACTGATGCTAGTTCTTTCATTGGCAAGCAGGTATGACCGATTCTCTGAGGAAGCCAACCTGACCAATGTTTGATCTCCTGAGAAAATACGTCTTCACACCAATTGCCAGATTCAAAGAAACATGTCTTGTCTTCAATAAGATGTCCTTAATAAGGAGGCATGACTTCAATAAGGAAGCATGCATTCAATGAGAGAACGTGTCTCCAATAGGATTGAGAAAACGTGTTTTCAACGAAATAGCATGCCCTCAGGAAGATTCCAATAAAACATGTCTTCAATGAGTAAGCATGTCTTCACCACAGTGTTTCTCTCATTGAATGCATGCTTCCTTATTAAAGCCATGCCTCCTCATTAAGGACATCCTATTGAAGACAAAGATCACATCCAAGACATGTTTCTTTGAATCTGGCAATTGGTGTGAAGACGTGTTTTCTCAGGAAATCAAACATTGGTCAGGTTGGCCCACTAAAAATTATCAAGATAAGCATGTTTTTGGTTCGGTCAAAGTTTGTAATTTTTACCGAAAAAATCAACTTTCTTGTTCTAAGGCCTCCCCTTTAGCCAATGATCATTATTCTTTCAATATTAGTTCATCAAGTGACCACATGTATATACTAATCTTTTTTTTGCGCAGACTGTTTCAGATAATCCTACGAGGTGCTGGAGTGTAAACCGCATTGGCCTTCCCTTCTGAACAGCTTCACGGCGACTGGTTATATCTCCGGCATTTTTCGTTTTTTTAAGCAATAAAAATCGTTTTCAAAACTAGGATTATGGAATGAAAACTACCTATGACCCTGAAAATATAAACATTTCTTACCCTTCAAAAAAATCATGAACATCGACTAAGATTTGGCGTTCTATAGGGAATGCTCCCCTTAATAGAAGACGAGTTATCTATGAATCTCATTAAAAACGCTCTTCTGTTCAACACATGTTTCCTGTAAATCTGATAAAAGACACACTTTTTTATCGAAGACATGTGTTTTGCAGATCACATTGAAGACCGTGTTTTTTTATTCTGAATCTCAGTAAAGACGTGTTTTCTCAGGATATGAAGCATTGTTAACCCTTATTCGGTACACTTCAGTAGAGAGACGTACTCGGCACACGGGTTGTTTGCACCCCAGCGATAAAAATCGTTATTATAAATAAACTATTTGATATTTCAACTGGAATTTTTTTTGGGACTTCTTGAAAGCTTCTTTTTCAAAGTAGTGTAGGTTATATAGTCGAAAATATAATTTGAATAAGTTAAAAAAGAATTTATTGCGAATGTCGTGGGATGCAAACCACCTCAGTGTGCCGAATAATGGTTAATCCAAAATGCTTAGTAGGGGCACGCTATTTCATACAATTGTCTGGATCTTATTGAAGGCACGTTATCTCGTCGAAGACAAGTCCTCTGATTCTGATTAAAGACGTGTTATCTCATTGGAGACATGTTTCCTCTGAATCTTATTGAATACATGTTTACTCTGAATCTCATTGGATACATGTTACAACTGAATGTCAATGAAGACACGTTCCCTCTGAATCTCATTGAATACATGTTTACTCTGAATCTCATTGGAGACATGTTACAACTGCATGTCAATGAAGACACGTTCCCTCTGAATCTCATTGAAGACATGTTTCAACTGATTGTCATTAAAGACATGTTCCCTCCTAATTTCATTAAAGACATTCATTCTCCGAACCTTATTGTAGAACCGTTTTCGCACTGAGGACATTCTTCCTCTCAATTCCATTGAAGACATGTCTTTTTAGCTGATGGAAAAGTAGTCAATGTAAAATCCCTAGGCGATACAGACACTACTGAACGATCGTCGTATTTCCCGTTAGCCAAATATAACATCAAATATATGATGCTCCGCCACTTTTGGCCATTTATAAAAAGAACATCTCTCCCGATATTGATTCACAACTTTTAGTATCTCGTCTGCCTTTTGCAACCCCTAAATGTGCACTTGTATTCTCCAAAGCTCGCAGTCTTTTTGAACCAAAAGTCAAACATCCTCGATGCATCGAAGAAGACCGCGAAAGCGAGATCCAGCGCTCCGTGATGAAACTCCGCGGGAGGTCGGGTATAACTTGTGTGGTTTACATAACCGTCCGGAAGCTCTCGCGAGTGGCTAGCTCTAATCCGTAAATACGTTATACGAATGGTGATCTTTGGACTGTGAGCGATGGAACTATCGCTGTGCACCGAGAGGAATGCTAGGGTTGCAACTAAGTTTCTGACTTTGTACGCGCACTTATATGTGTGTATATACTGTGTTGGTTGCCTTGCAAGAGCCCTTATCGCGACTTCACAGGGAGGCCAAGTAACGCTGGATATGCTGCTCATTCATGTTCAATTCATGCCATCATGAGTACGAACTTTAGGTTTGGTTATCTCGAGCAATTAAGGTGGAATACCTTGAGAATTATCTATTTTATCATCATGTATGGAAGAAAATTATATAGATATTCGAGTTCACATTAATTAATTTCATACACACACACAAACACACACACACACACACACACACACATATATATATATATATACATATATATATATATATATATATATATATATATATATATATATATATATATATATATATATATATATATATATTACAACATGTGTATAGTAAATAGTGAAATTAATTTATGTCATTTCGAATATCTATATCATTTTCTGTGTATATATATATATATATATATATATATATATATATAGGGTGGTTCATTTATCTTGGGACATCGAAATAACTCAAGGATCGCGAAATGAATAAAAAAATTCCGCGGCACATACCGAAAACAATTAAACGACGAGTAAAGTGACAAAATAACTTTTTGATTTCGTTGACCTCGTCAAGGTGATTTCAAGGTCACCTTAAAAAATGTAAACCGATATTTTTTTATAGCAAGATCTCATTCTGTGTAAAAAAAGCAGGTTTCTCCGAAACTTTTTTTTTCATTTGGCCATTTTTTTTCTACAACTTGCAAAAGATGTTGAAAATGATGGTCTCCAACATCCAAATATAAATTAATACCGCGAATGAATAATTGATAAACTAAAATCAGGGTTTCTCTGAGAATACTCAGACGAGCATTTCGAATAACAGTGCCCGGTACGTTCTTTATAAAATCGTGACAAAAGTAGCCTGCATCGTTATGTACAAAAATTGTTCGTGTTTGTTTAAAAAAAAAGTTTCAATGTTTCAATGTTCGAAAACGATGGCCGAAAAGGAAAATGTTACGGGCAAAAGTAACGTGTTATTTTTCACGTAGCATAAGATTGCGCTATAAAAAATAGGGATTTCCATTTTTTTAAAGGCGTGTGCCCAGCTCGTGGCTGGAAAAAGAGGAATGTTGGTAATTTTTTCTGAAAAAACCCGGTTAGATTAGACGGAAAAAATGGTTACATTGAAGAGTCTTGTTTTGAGTACCTTTTGTAATTTTTGTATTGAAAAATATTCATTAATGTGGTAGATACAATGGTTTGTGGAAATCGCTGTTTAAAAAAATGTCTTTCGCTGTGACCACTGCTGGCGCTCGGAAAGAAGTAATCCAAAATAAAAAATCAAACATATTTAGTTTTTGCACGGAATTATCTAGTGCTTCGACGAAGGACTTAATAAAATATTGATTTTCGAAAAAAAAATTGCCGTAGAAGTACCGATTTTTTGTGAAAAAAAAACGCTCTGCTTTCGTTGATTAAAAAAAAGCTATGCATCAAAAAAATTAATTCTTTCGTTCAAGCATTGCTTTTTGATATGTAGTAGAAACTGGTAAATTTTTAAGTTGATCGGTGCAGTGATTTTTGAGACATCGCGGTCACAGATTTTGAAAAAAGTCATTTGACAAAAACGCAATTACAAACGGATCGATTCGAAATTTTCGGCGAATATTTTTGAACTATTATATTTTGAGGGTTCGTCGCAAATCAAAAAACGATATTTTCAAAAATTTCAGCTTGGTGACCTTGAAGCTGACCTTGGTGACCCTTAAGCTGACCTCGAAATCACCTTGAAAAGGTTCACTGAATGAAAAACATATCTTGCCGTTTTACTCCTCGTTTGAATCTATTTGATACGTGTCTCGAAATTTTTCCATTTACTTCGCTGTTCTTGGATTCCCTCGATGTCTCAAGATAAATGGACCACCCTGTATACTCGCCGAAATCTCGATCACGGAAAATCCTTTGATCGCAAATATGATTACAGTTAGCATGCATTTGGAGCTTGGGTATCTGTAATTCAAATAGGTATTTTTGGATTTTCGTTGGAGGGCTCGTGATCGAAGAACACTATCGGTTTGTCGTTTTCGATCGACCTGGTCTGAGGAAACGAAACAAAGAACAAGAACAAATAAAACACGAAAGATTTTCATCCTCGGCGAGTTTGTACGCGACTGATCCTACTAGTTGTCCCATGATGGGTGGAAGCGTTTCCGTTTGGTCGTTACGATACAACGAGCTCGTTTCAACTCAGCTATATTGAATTTTAATAAAATCGAGCCGTTCTCCGCGCAGCCCTACGCCCCCAACCCCTCGGCCCAGGACACAAGCCCGAGCGATTTTTATGAAAAATCAGTTTGAATTTCAAACAAACCGAAGTGGCGATGTACATATAAGACATTCCACGTCACTTCAGCCAGTAAAAAAAATCTACAAATAATTTTAAAAAATCGAGTTACTTTATTGAAAAATATTCACGGAGTGTCGATACTTGAAAAAAAATTCTGACGTTTTTTCTTCTTGATTACCATTTTTCAATATTTTTCCATTCAAATGGCTGTATCTTTGGCAGGATTTGACGTTTCTACATTCGTAAAAAAAAACGAAAATGTGCGTCTTTTTCTAGCCTTCCAGAAAAAAATTAATTTAGATTTTATTGAGCAAGTCGAACGTCCGTTTCAGGGCAAAATATGCAAAAATTTTTTTTTTCTCAAGGAAAGACACTCGTTATTTAATTTTTAAGAATTTCCCCGAATTGTAAATCCGAAAAACGGATTTTTGGTATTTTTTGTATTATGGGATTCCTAAACACCGTGAAGTAACAGCTATTTTTATTTTTTTATTAATATTTGATTGAAGAGTGTGGAGCATTCGCTGTATGTTAACCAGGTTTTTGAAATACATGTGACATATATGACATATGTATTTGAGCCTTGGAATGCACCACACTCTTCAGTCGAATATTAATTAAAAAATTTAAAAAAGCTGTTACTTCACGGTGTTTAGGAATCCCATAATATAAAAAATACCAAAAATCCGTTTTTCGAATTCACAATTCGGGAAAATTGAAAAAAATTAAATAACGAGTGTCTTTCCTTGAGAAAAAAAATATTTTTGCATATTTTCCCCTGAAACGGACGTTCGAATTTCTCAATAAAATCTAAATTAATTGTTTCCTGGAAGGCTATAAAAAGACGCACATTTTCGTTTTTACGAATGTAAATACGTCAAATCCTGCCAAAGATACAGCCATTTGAATGGAAAAATGTTAAAAAATGGTAATCAACGAGAAAAAACGTCAGAAATTAAAAAAAAAAATTCGACACGGTGAATATTTTTCAATAAAGTAACTCGGTTTTTCAAAAAATGTTGTGGATTTTTTTTTACTGGCTGAAGTGACGTGGAATGCCTCATATATGTATGTGGTAGCCGGTCGCGATACAACATTTGTACACGTTGGTGTACACGCAGAATAATGGCCCAGGGCATTTTCCGCAAAAGCATTGAAATTACTTCAAACCACGGCCAAATATTCCTAAATCAATTTTGAGCCCGCAAACACTGACAAAAAAGATTTATTAAAATCAACTAAATGCGTTTATTTTATCCATTTCTATCTGAGCTAGTAAAACGTTTCGTGAAATCTGTGTTTTTTTTACATATGCTTATACCAAAATATTTAAATAAAGATCTATTTAACACTGTTGAGTGATAAAAAAATGTTACGCTTCTAATAACTTGGGTATTTGGTATACTAAAAAAAATGACTGAAAAAAATATTCAGTCATACATATTAAGGGGTTACCCCACTTGCGATTTTGAAAAAATCGATTTTTTTTTATTGCATTTCTTTGAAGTATAAGTATCTGAGAATATGTCCTGAAAATTTCAAGTCTATCCGAACAAAATTGACTGAGATATGAGCGTTGAAAGAGAAGAATCCGCGTTGAAAGAGCGTTGAAAGAGAAACTATAAACGCGTTTTTCTCAAAATGGCATTTCTGAAGTCGGTGACCAAGATTACTCGAACACTAATGAACCGATCTTCTTGAAATTTTGCAGGCTTATTTAATACATAAAAATTTAGTCTTTAATCGTTCGATTTTTTTTTTCGAAAAAAAAATGGCCGGTTTTATAGCCAAAAAACGGCCGTTTTTTTTTCGTTAAAATCGAACCATTAACTTTGACTGTCCGCCATTTTGTGAAAAATGAATATTTTTTAAAATCCTTCGATTAAAGACTAGTTTATACTTATATTTGACTAAATCCATCCGCATTTTTTTTTTTCAGATGATCCACTTCGCCGCAATGTTGGTCACCGCAAACCGTGTATATAAAAACATTATTTCATTGACGGCCATTTGCAACCAAACAATGTAATATTTTTCAATAAAAAAAATTACTGAAAGTTCTTCAAGATGTGTTCTTTAAGATGGTATATTGATCGATTAAAAAAGTTTTGTAGTTTTCTTTAAAAAAATTCATGAAAAAGGCCTTTTTTGCGCTACAAGTGGGGGTAACGCCTTAAATCAAACCAGAGTTTTTTTTCTTCAGTATGAAAATCTCTTCTAAGTGAATTAAAAAAGTCGTTGGAAAAGTCTTCTTCGATAATTATTATAGCACGTTAAGGTGTTTTTTTTAAACACATTTTTTTCAAACCTGAGAAAAGTTATAATTTAACGATTTATTGAGCTTTTTTTAATCCACCCAGAAGAAAAATACATGAGAATTAAAACTTCTATTGGTTTATTTGGTTCAGCCAAGAATTACGAGCTGCATCTTTCTCGCCGATTGGGGACTGCAATGGCGAGACGCACATGAAATAGGCTCATAATTGTGCAGTCATTTATTGTTTCACGTTGAAATTTTTTTTTATACATTTCGAATATACGTTAAAAGATAGCTCAATGTTTACTGGGCTCACTTGTCTCTTTCCCTTCTAAAAAAATTCCCGAAAGAAACGCTTTTTTGGACCTTCCAATTGAGGCTCCAAAAACTCAGGGCCTTTCTTACGACCCCCACAAAATACGGCCCTCCGCTAAAGGAATGCCTTAAGATACACTTACTGCATACAAATAAAGATATTTTTTGTTTAAATATATATCTTATACGATCGAATCAAAAATGTATTTCGATCGAATACACATTCATTGAATATGCATCAAGGAATGCTTGGGAAAAAAAAATTATAAGTAGAATCGTGGTTGGCTTTTGGGCCACAAAAAAATGATTTAACTTAAATAGTTTCGAGTTAGAACAAATATTGTTTTTTAACAAAGAACCGATGCGAGTTCAATGAAAAAATTGAATAAATAACTTTCTGCAAAGTAATGTAATTGTTTTTTTTTTCCCACTCTTACCTTTTCCATGAGCTCGCGCACGATGCCGTTCCATTCTTTCGTCTCGGGATCGTAAACGCCGTACATGTGATCGGGCACGAGACGAATAGCGTACTGGAAACCAACCTGTCCGGCTATCCACTTGAGCAGGTCTATGCAAAAGCCCTCGAATCGTGCATTGCCCGTCAGATTCTTGTCCTCCCTCACCATCACGTAGGGCTTTTCCTGATAAAGGCAACACGAGCACGTATTTGATCATTGGATCGCTGCTTGATGTTTTTTTACACGCTATAGGGGATGCACACGTACGTGTGTGTTATGAAATTCAAGTCAGGTTGGCATAAAAACAAATAGCGGTTATCTACATTTTCTGTGACCATTCGGTACTTAAGGGGTCTGCACAGCTATAAAATTTCAAAAATACGATTTTTACATTTGTATAGATTTAAAAACTAGAGTCTTAACTTGAATTTGGAACAAAGACGCTGGAAAAATTTCGAAAATTCACCGAGTTGTGACAACTTTTTTGCAAGGCTAGATCACCCCCTGGGCTAAAGCAACCCCTGCCATTCGCCCTTTTTTTCGAAACTGCATTTTATGAACCGATGTAAGTCGTTTTGCAAAATCTATTCATCCGATTAACTTCAAATTCGGACAGAGCATAGTTCATAACATCTTCTACCGTATGACCGGATGATATGTTTATTTGTTCATCCATTTGTTAACGAAGTAATAAAGTTGTTTCGTATCGTTGAAAATCGAGCTTTTTTCCAGAGCTTGCGGTGATTGTTATTTTCGAAATTTCAAACAAGTATCCAGTCATACGGAAGTCTCGTTGTCAAGTATGTTGTAAATACATTTTTTTTAAACTTCATGTTACCCTAGTTGTCAGTACCCTTAAGGGGTCTGCACAACCTTAACATTTTGAAAATACGATTTTTATATTCTACAGATATAAATCTGTAGAATATAAAAACCGTATTTTCAACATTTGATTTCAAATTTAATTTTGTTGAATTTGAATTACAGTCATACGGAAGTTATGTTTAATTTTAAGGGAGACTTTGTCCTTGAAATCGGCGGGAGATGTTAGCGGCTCAACATGACCAGCTAGCAGAAGAGGAGGGATGCCTCTATGGACCAGGCATTGCCAATTAGCGGTAATTATAAACACATTTGTGTAAACGCATTACAAAACTTTAAACGCGTTTTTCTCGAAAACACGTCTTTAAAAATGGCTGACATTCTCCTGACCGCTGTAATTAACTTATCGACCTGAAATTTGGAGAACATACTCAGAAAATATGTCTTCACGGAATGACGCATCGTTTTTTCGATAGATACATTTTTGCATTTATTATTTATCTTTTTATGCGAAAAAGAAACGCGAAAATTCGATTTTTTTTTAATTGCCGCCATTTTCCGAAATTTGTACTAAACGAAAAACCCATCCGTCATTCCATGACCAAAGGGTCACAGATTGATAATATGCTTTGAATTTGTGTTTCAGATCAACAAAGAGGGGGCAGTGATGTCAGCCGTTTACCTCCCGCGATTCGAGGACCTGTTTTCGCGGAGCTGCAACGGCCGCCATATTGGTTTTTGTTTTTTTTTGAAATTTTTTAACGTTCTATATATCATGAATAAAAGCAAGAAAAAAACCGCACTCAAAAAGCTTTACTCGTTTCCTTTAAAATAAATAAAATGCAAACACCTGAAATATGGCACTCCAAGGACAAAGTCTCCGTTAATGAAATGTGAAACGAAAACGCTGGAAAAATTTCAAAAATTGACCGAGTTATGACAACTTTTCTCAAAGGTTAAATCACCCCCTGGGCTAAGGGAAACCGCTGCTACACCGTTGTTTTTTGCGTTTTTTTTTTCAAAACTGCATTTTATGAAACGATGTAAGTCGTTTCGCAAAATCTATTCATCCGATTAACTTCAAATTCGGACAGAGCATAGTTTATAATATTTTCGATCGCATGACCGGATGATTTTTCATATGTTTGTCCATTTGTTGATAACGAATTATTAAAGTTGTTTTTTTTTCCAAAATGGAGCTTTTTTCCAGTGCTGGTCGTTCTTGTCATTTTCGAAAATTTAAAAAAGTATCCAGTAATATGAAAGTCTCGTTATTAAGCATGCTGTAAATAACTTTTTTGAAATTTTCCATTACCCTAGTTGCCACGTACACCGTGGACTACGTACACCGACTGGCCATGCAGCAACGCTGGCACTTTGTCCAAATAATTACAACTCCATTGTTTATCAATATTTTTAGATAAAAAAAAACAAAAAATAATTTGGCAAGACTAGATCTCAATTTTCTGTACAATTTTCACCTCGTCATCCCAATACTCTGATCACAAAAAAAACATTGAAAGCCGATATATTTTTTTGGGCCCCATGCAGTCCCGTTGAATACATTTTTCAGGTTATGTTTACTAGTCAAATTTGTCCCTTAATCCATCGCTACGAGTCAAACCTGATCCAATCTCAGTATATCACTGATTGCAAAACACAGAATTAACAATTTTCACGCACATGTAAAATTGTTATTAATCACATTACGATTTCTTTGGATATCGAACTATTGGTTAATTTTCACAGTAAAACGATTTTTTGACTACACGGAGAAAAAAAACCAATTGAATCAAAAAAATATATTATTCGATTCAAATAAATGTCTGAACGCGAAGTGCCATTGATATACGAGATTGGACTATGAAATATTATAAAATGTGATTGATTCAAATAACATATTATTTTATTTGAAAATCTTTTCTGTTCTTTGAATATCTACATTATCCTTCAAATAAAATTATATTCTATTGAAATCATTCTATGTACAATCCAAAAACGTATGGATGGAAAAATTAAGCGGTTGCTACAACATTTTTCATTTCGTACAAAAATATAATCCTTAGAATTAATTATTTCTTCACTTCATCGAAACGGATATGCCATGAGACGTACGTTTTTCAAATGGTTTTAAATATTAAATAAAAAGTGAGGTTATAATGATCATAAACTGTATAATTTGTTCGCGATAATTTTTTAGATAGTTTCAATAATATATTGTTCTCGACGAACAATATATCTTTTGAATGAAAAAAAAACTCTCAATTTTATCATGTTATTACAGTCAATAGCGTTTTGTTTGGACGAATAAATCCGATTATTTGCACCAACAATTTTACAATTGAATCAACGAAATTTCATTCAATAACACCGATGATATTGGATGAATGATTTTTTTTCTCCACCAAGCCTCTACTATCTCGTGATCTTCACCAATCGTAAGAGCAAAGGGGACTAACCAAGCCGCGGGTAATGCTCATACCTCACGGGTCATAACGACGAGGGTAATGTTGGCTGCTGTTGTCTCGTAGAAGGCGCTCACGTCCGTAACGTTCACTCCACTGCCGGGTTTCCATTCGCCCACCTTCACCAATTCTTCCTTCTTCAGCTTCAGCAGATCGAGCTTGAAATTGTTCCTCTTGCCCTCGTTGAACTCTATGTGCCCCGTAAGCCCGTGCAAGCCAGCCTGCGCACAATTTTTACCCAACGATTCAGCTTCAGGATCGTTTCATTATTCGGCTTTTCTTTTTTTTTTTTTCGCCATCACAAGAAATTATTATTGTGAGTACCGATCACGTTGCTTGTGATTTAAAATTGTCACGAGCAAAGCAGAAATGACGTTTGGAAAGGCGACTAGGGGAATAAAGTGAGGTAGAAAGAGAGAAGAAGATACCAGGACTTTTACGAACTCGTTTCCGATACTTTTTTCCCGAGGGATTGGGATGGCTTACGAGCGTTTACTCGCTACACATACGTAGTTATGAACGTTGCATTTCTCACGAAGCGCACCACGCTCGGTATATTGTATTCTTTTTTAATTTTGCTTTTTTTATAATTTTTTTCTTTATCTTAGGATTAGAAAAAGAAAAAATCATATTGGTATTTTATTATTTTATTTTTATAATAGTATTTATTAGTATTACTTATTATATTTATATTATTATTATAGAGGAGACACGGGCGGGCACGTCCCAATTCCCCCAGAAAAAGATCGATCCAAAATACGTGAATTGGAGTAATCGATTGATTCCATCTGTTTCACACAAGCAAGCATAAAGAAATAATTCAATAACACTTGAACTATTTTCGCCGTCGTAATTTCGCGCCTTGTATAAAAATTAGTTGTATCGTGTAAATGGAGTAGTTATTCAAATTTCGCAATTAAGTTAACAGTGGGCAAAATTAACACATTAAATTTGCCGACGGATCCACAATCAGAAGAATAGTTGGAGATTAATATTTACTAGCAAGTAATGGATAATATCATTATAAATCTAAAACACCGATTTGAGAATTCACATTTAGCTTATGCAGTTCACGCTTTTTTTTAATTGAGGAAGAAGGACGGCGAGGGTTTCGCCGAATATTTATCTTTTAATCTTAATAATTGATACATCAGCCTTGGAAGCTGAAGCGGTGGTCAAGAAAGAAAGACTTTCATTTAAAAATGATGAAATAAATGCTGGAAATTTGAGGAAGCATTTTAAGGGGTCTTTTCACTTTAGACGCTAAAAAAGGCTATTTACATGATTTTTTTTTATGGGTTTATATTATAGATATTGATATCAAAGTTGTTAGCCTTTACAAATACACTTTCAAAATACATAAAAAAAGGTTTTTCCAAAGGATCATCCGAAACAAAAAAATCAAACGGTTTCAGATTCAGTATGTTAACGGCTATAGCGCATATGACACGATTTTTTAAGTATGCAAAAATAACAAAACGGCGGACATTTTTCGAAAAAGAACAAAAAAACGAGTTTCTTCACCGTTTTTTGGCAAAAAAATAGTAAATATCGAAATTAAAAAAAAATCTCGAAACGCGCTATAGCTATACCCAGGTAGGGAATCAAAAGGCTGACGATGGAAACAAACTTGTGCGAGCCTTGTTTCACCGAGCCTGAGTGAGACAGACCTGGGCCAGGTTTCATTGCATCGTTTGAAGCAGCCTGGAACCAAGACTGGCTGCTTAGCCTAAACTCAGGGTTATTTCAAGCTTTATTCAGCCAGTGAATTTTAAGGCTAAAACATCAAGGCTGGATGCAGGCTTGTTTCAGGTTGTGGTAAAATAAAATAAATTTTAAACAATATTTTTTCTGTACTTTTATGAAAAAAAAAATTAGCAATAAATTTGTCGGGTGCGAAGGCACGAAAAACGAAAGCGAAGGAGGCAGCTCAGAACATTTAAACATATTCTCTTATCGATATTTATGAGGTACACAAAAAAGTTTTTTTCTCGTCACATACACATTTCGTATATACTCACTCTCTGGGGTTCGCGTACACTCTGTGTATTACGTGTCCCATAAACAATAAATAAAATAAAGTATTGGGTTTTAAATATTTTATATATATTTTATAACAAATAATATAATGAATAATAAATATATATAATAAATAAAATGAATTCTTTACAAATTTATTAAATTTATCCCAATGTAGAATATAGAAAACTAAAAATAGCCCTCATATAGCCTCGAGAAGAGTTTGGAATAAGCCTGGTCATAAATGTCCGTGAAGGCTTCATTGAGGCTCGCTTTGAACCTTGTTGTTTCGTCGTTTCAGGCTTAGTACAGGCTTTTTTACCAGCCTTTGGTCAAGCCTGTGTGCAACAGCCTGAAACCGCGTTATCATTCAGGGGTTCAGCTAGGCCTGAAATCAGGCTGGTGCTCAGCCTGAATAAAAAAATGTGAGCCTTGTTTCAGAGCTTGACGAGCCCTTTTTTCATCGTCAATTCCTACCTGGGTAGTTGTCAAGAATATGTGGTTAAAATTTCATAAGGATCAGTTCAGTAGTTTCGAAGATTTTTTCAACAAGCCGTCGAAAAACGTTGCTTCGAGAAAAACGCCTTTAAAGTTTGTTTGGGTTACATAAATACATTTAAAAACATAGTTTTTATATATTTCGAAAGTGTATTTATTATATGTAACAACTTTTATATCAATATCCATAATGTAAACCAATAAAAAAAAATCACGAAAATAGCCTTTTCTAGCATCTAAAGTGAGAAGACCCTTTTCAAGGGAGTACTGCCCAAACTTTTAAGGTATTGCGAGTATTTGATATTAATGTTAATATGAACGTGTTATTGAAGATTTATATTTTATGCGTGTCACGTGAGTATCGATTATTATGTAAATTTCATTTAACCAACAGATTATGTGATCGAAACGACTTTTTTCTCAGGCCGGCGCCCCCTAGGCCCTCCCCCTCAGGAAACAGTACTAGCTACGCCAATGACTGTAAACACAGACTCCCTTATATACAACACAATATTATGAAAATCTGTTCGCTAGGAATCATATGTAAATGTCCGATGATTTTTTTTTAATCCGTAATTGGTGTAGCTATCGTTGAACGCAGCTGTTTCTTTTTGTTTGAAATTTAGTTTTTTTTTCAAGTCCCCGAATAAAATAAACATTTTGGCCAATATTGCATCTTTTTAAACACTCGTCATTTTGAGAATTTTTTTTTCCCGAGAAACGGCTGCGTACAACGAAAATTACATTTATGTACATTATAAAACTTTTTTATCTTTATTTTTTCAGTCACGTTATCGATCCGGCCGTTGGACCACATTTTTTATGCACATGCTCTATTTTACATTAATGACGTTGTTGATATTCAATTCTTCCAAACAAAAATTTACAGAAAATACGTTCAATGTAATAACATACTTTTTTATCCAAATCCCAAATAAACAATCAAGTGAACGAAAAACGCGGAAAAACGAACTTTTTCCGTCCGTCGCAGTGGTGTCCTCCCTCAATGAACAGAATACTCGGTAAATGTATTGAAAAATATTACCGGTGATCTATCTCGTTGGCAGCCCCGGAAAGAATATTTTTTACTGCGCTGGGGAGCGCAAACGCTTTCCAGTAACGCTAAAAAATCGATAAATGAAGTTTTCCGACGAATATAGTATTTGTGGACTTAGCAGCATATTTGTAACTATTCTTTTTCCATCAGAGACGTGAAAAATCATGATTTCGAGACAATATTGAGAAATAACATTTTTGTTTACTTCCAGTATTTAAAACCACCATTTTAAAAAGTAATTTATTTCAAAGACTGACCGGTAGGGCGCACCCATCGTGATTTTTCTTTCTTTCAATTAACTAACATTTTTTATATAGCAACGAAAAATAAAAATTGCATCACACTGTAAAAATGTTTTTTGAGATTGTAGGCAGCTCGTATGGCACATGTAGCACATGCACGTTACTCCGATAAGGCCATTTTCCGGGGGTTTCATTAGCGGCAGATTCGCGCGTTAATTTCCCGTCGAACGGCAAAAATAAGGAGAGCAAAAGAGCGAGAGAGGTGTGTGTGTGTGTGTGTGTGTGTGTGTGTGTGTGTGTGTGTGTGTGTGTGTGTGTGTGTGTGTGTGTGTGTGTGTGTGTGTGTGTGTGTGTGTGTGAGAGAGAGAGAGAGGGGGAGAGAGAGAGAGAATTAGACGTAGAGACGAAAAGAGATAAAACCGCGTGGCCTCGTTGGGGACATCGTTTTCACGTTCCCCTTCGCTCCTCGACGCCCCCGCGAACACGCCGACGCCGGAGAGTGAATTATATACGGGGCCGCGAACATAAATCCATTTGCAAGCGTTCAGTTACAGAACACGAGCATCGTGTCGTTTGCGACGCCTCTCCACAAGCGCTACCTTGCCTGTCTGCCCCCCCCCCCTGCCACATCTTTTCCTGTGCCATTCTGGAAATGCTCGTTTCAAAACAATTTGTTGGAGCTCAACACATATTTGGACGCACTAGTGTTTGCGGATATGTTTATATAGAAATATAGGGGTGAGATATGATATACACACACACATATATATATATATATATATGTATATATATATGTGTGTGTGTGTGTGTGTGTGTGTGTGTGTGTGTGTGTGTGTGTGTGTATATATATATACAGGGTGCCCTGTTATGAATGGATAATCCTGCAATTGTCAATAGGTCAGATCATGTCCTAATAAACGCTGGAATTTCAGTTTAGTAAAAGACCCACGGTTTTCGAGATTTGGGGCTACATGTTTTTTTTTAATCCATCTGCTTCTGGTATTTCGCATGCCATTTCTACAAATGATATGAAACGACCATAAATAAGCAACTTCTTAAAGTAATTGGCACGATATGACTAGTACATTTTTTATACTGCAAGTTATCGCAGTCAGATGTTCGAATTGGTTTGTATTAAAATTCTGCATAAGACCTTTTTCATAGAGTTTCTTCAACATTTAAGGTTAAAAAGAATTTGAAACAAATTATTAGGTTACATTAGAATTATTGGATTAGGAAAAACAAATAACCAACATTTAAAGAAACCAGGTCAGAAAAAGTTATCATTTGTAGAGATGACATGCGAAAAACCAAAAGCAGATGATTTTTATCTCGAAAACCGTGGGATTTTTGATAAACTGAAATTTTTGTATGTAGTAGGACATGATCTGACCTATCGATAGTTGAAGGATTGTCCACTCATAACAGGACACCCTCTATTGGTATATCTCTGTTTTGAATTGTACACAATTATGTTCCGACGGCGAAAAATTGCGCTATTCGGGGCGTTGATGACAATTTAAATTCGATCTCATTTGGATTAATAATAATTGCCATTGTATTTGACCGTAATACATTGCCCGGTATTATGAAAATAACGCCGCTACGTTCGATTTTCATTACGGCGAATATGACGAAGGTGGCCGGAAATGTGACGTCCAAAAGAAAAATGTAGATGCCTCGCATGAATACATATCCGAATCACCCCCTATGGATGTTCTACGATCTTTTTTAGTTCTCGCGAAAAAAGTATTTTTTATTTTTCTCTTTTGTGCGTCTATTTTTCTCGCGATTATTTTTACGTTTATTGTCGTTGTGGAGTGCACTGTTGAGCGATGAATAAATGACCAACTGAACACTAACGTAAATGCCTCAGTTTTGATAAAAAGTTGAAAAATTGGTTTTGAGATCAGTCGCCAAAGTTCAGATGAAAAAAAAGTATGTATACTAGTCTAAATGACTCCCAATTCATTTGAAAAACTTCTAAAAGGAAAGTATTAGGTGTAGTGAAAAGAAATCTATTATTTTTGCCTTCAATTTCGTGAAATGCAATGCAAAAATAATGGATTTCTTTTTACTACATCTAATACATCCGCAATAGAGAAACACACAAAACGTATGCTATAGGAAAAATGAAGAATAAAAACATTATGCTTTTCTGTCGAAAACTAAAAAAGATTGTGAAAGATACATAGGGATGACTAGCATAGGTCAGTTTTCATTCCATTTTTCATATATTTTTCTTTTGGATATTAACGACTTACACCCACAAGAAACATCAGTCAGGTGTCCGCCTTCGATTGTGCTGAAACTCATATATGTGATAGAGCATTGGAAACTATTCGACACGGATTTTTTATATCGGCGGAAAACGATTTTAAGGGTGGAAACCACCCCTCTAAAAAAGCGTGTCACCCCTTAATTTAATTTTTTTAAATACTTCTATTATGGTTCTTTCATCGCCGTTCAGTAGAAAATTTTCGGTTCTTGTTTCATTCACATCCGTAGACTGCTTATGGATGAAACTGCAAACTCATCCCTCGACCCGTCTTTCTTCGAGGCAAGGTTTCGCCCCTTGAAATCATTTTTCCGCCGATAAAAAAAAACGTGTCTAATAGTTTTCAATGCTTCATCGCATATATGAGTTTTAACAAAATCAACCGCGAACACCGAAGTGATCTTCCTTGTTAGTCGAATTTTTTAAAAAATATCGCTTTTTTAATTTTAACGGATTCTCAAGACATGATTAAACAAACAAAAAATCGGAGAAAAATTCGAATCGATCCATTTAAGGCAGTCCTCTAGTTTCTCGGGTCGAAAAAAACGATTTTTTTTTTTTCATAATTCACATCTACAACATGTGTAGAAAATGTGTGCCAAAGGATTTTTCGATATTCGAAGTGATTCACAAGTTACGGCCCCGGAACGGAGCTGGTATGAGCTTCTCGGAGAGGCTGAGCAATTCAAACACAATAAACCGCCTCTTTCTGAAGCAGTTCAAAAAGTTATAAAGCCAATTTATGAGGATTTATCCAAAAAAGAATTGTTAAGTAGATGTCTGGGAGCGGAAACTCAAAATAATAACGAGTCGCTCAATTCGTTAATCTGGACTTTTGCTCCGAAGCACCTCCATTCTGGGCCAAAAGTGGTTGAAATCGCCACGTTTCTCGCTGTCATAATCTTCAACGAAGGATTCAAATCTATCCTGAAGACCTTTGAAACCATAGGAGTGAAAATCGGCCGACAAGCTAAAGGATATGTTCAACAGCGTGATAGCTCTCGGATCGACCGTTCAGAAAGGCGCACGAGTGATGTTGTAAAACAGGCCCGAATCGCGAAAAGTGAAGACGGAGCAGCTCTGCGTGACTTCCAAGACGAAGAGGAAGGCCTATTGTATGGTCCAGGCATAGCAGATTGACGGTGAGATGAAATTTTTAGTATAAATCACATGCGCGAACTTTCAAACGCGTTTTTCTCGAAACACCATTTTTCGAAACGGTGACCACGATATTTCAGAAACTACTGCACCGATCTTGTTCAAATTTATACAGCATTTTTAATATGTTATAAGCCAGCGATTGAACTAGGATTATCATGATTGCTTCGATAGTTTCTTTTGTACGAGCGAAAAACTTAAGAAAAAATGAGTAAAAAATAGAATGTAATTTTCAAAAGTGTATAAAAAAGTCAATTTTTGTAATTTAGAATTTACTCCAGTTCAATCGCTAGTCTTAAATATGAAGATTAAAATGCCGTTTGGTCTTTCGATTTCAGATAAGCAGAACAGCCGCAATCTTGGTCACCGTCAAGCACCTCTTTTACTTGATGTCTTCCTGTCGGCCACTATAACCTCTATTCTATTATATATTTTGACTTCAAACAATTTGTAATGCTTATTTAAATGTTAATAAAGATTATGGAAAAACAATGAGATTGATTATTTCGATGCTTTGCCCGTAAAAAATTATTCAAAAAGCCGTAAAAAAACAGCGGAGAAACTAGAGGACCGCGTTAAAATTGAGGGATTTATGGGCTTTTATAGGTTGGTTCCTCGAACCGGCGAACCGGCGAACTTTACACGCGTTCTTCTCAAAATTAATTTTTCAACATCGGTTGCCGGAATGATTAAAAAACCACTGCACCGATCAACTTTGAATTTTACAATCTTTTTTTTTATATATCATTGAAGGAATTTTTTTATGCATAGTTTTTTTTAACCCATGAAAAAAGTGTTTTTTTTTTTCACCGCAAATCAATACTTTAACTTTGAACTGGGCCCATTTTTCCAATAATCAAGATTGTATCAAATCCTTCACCCAAATACTAGATAAATTCATGCGAAAATTATGTGCGTTCAGTTTTTTAATATCGGATGGTTTATTTTCGAGCATCAGTAGTCATCGCGGAGGACGATTTTCAAACAGCGGTCTTCATGAACCATTGTATCTACCACATTTATATATATTTTTCAATACAAAAATTGTAAAAGATACCTCGAACCATACTCTTTAATATTAAAAAAAAAATTGAAAACCCTCTAACGTGTTCCCTATATATATATATAAAATATACATATATAATATAAAATATACATATATAATATATATATATATAGGGAACACGTTAGAGGGTTTTCAAATTTTGTTCTTTTTTTTACATTAAAGACTATGGTTTGAGGTATCTTTTATGATTTTCAGACGAGGTATTCGGAATCCACCGACCTATAATATCATGACCTTGAAATGATTCTTCACACGTGTATATCAGTGAAAAATCATTTCAATGATTTCCCCCCAATATTACAATTCGGCGGCTCAAATATCGCGAGTTTAATTTCATTAAAAATTGAGACTCCCATCCTTCGATCCTGAAACGAATACAAAAATCCGAAGTAACTTCGAAATGAAGGAGCTTCGACAATACAACCATGAAACTTCGTCTGCATTAATTGCATTGTTTTTGTGAATTTTCACAATTTCTATGCTTTGCTCGATCGTGTAATTCGTCATGACAAAACCTCAATACTTCCTAATGCCAGCTGTCAAAAATGAGTACTTTATGTTCGCCACAAGAAAAATGGCGCGCAATTTAAAATGTCAGGTCATTTCAAGACACCCTTATATGACGCCGACAATTTAATGTTGATTCTAATTCGATCAATATTAATTGGCCTAGTCTTTGATTGTAATGCATTTTCCACTACTACCAAAGTTACATGGGTACACGTGATACCCATTGTAATGTGCCTGCAACTCTCTTCAACATCCTCGAGTGCGTACATTACTCCTTGACTTGAGTGCACTCGTAAAGTACTGTGTGGAAAACATCAATGAAAGAAAAAAAGGATTTTTTTTTCAATTGGGATGCTTCGCTGAATGGTACATATGGTCACTGTGCCGTCCTATCGTTGTTAATTATCAATACTGACGATCCCATACCGCCGCGATTGATGGGGTACCATTTTTAGGGTACCACAGTAGTCTCACAGCTATACAGCGTCACAGCTTTATGGACATGATTTTGCGAGTAGATGCTCCAGAAGGAGATCTCTCCTGATATGTAACAATGTTGAACAAAATGAATGCTTCATGGTTTTTCCGCCATATAAAACATGGAGGCGAAGTTTTCCTATCGTGCACCGCCATCGAAGAGGAACTCATAGATTCAGTTTTTCAAAATAAAATCGAGGTTCCGTTTACCTTTTTTCATTATTAACGGGCTACATATATCCAGATGGGTCAAAAAATTTAATTTTCCAAAAAAAATTGTATTCGATAGTATCACCTTTTAGCTATAATCTCTGAAAATTTCATTGAAATATTCCTGAAATTGAATGGGCTACGGCTTCTAACAGTCGGCCGGGCGAGCGGTGGCAGCACCATACGTCAAACTTTCAACGCGTTTTTCTCGAAACACTGTTTTCAAAGTCGGTGGACATGATATCTCGAGGACAACTCGGTGGATTGTTTTCAAATTTACAGGAGATACGATGAGAAACATTCACCGGTCATTGACGATCTCACTTCTCTTAAGGGGTTTCCTCACTTTCGACGCTAAAAAATGCTATTTTCATGATTTTTTTCACAGGTTCATATTATAGGTATTGATATAAAAGTTCTTACACTCAATAAAGACACTTTCTAAATACATAATTTAAAAAAATGTATTTATGTAGGGTAGTCCGAAACCGACCGGTGGTCCCATACCGACCTCTCCATGTTCCTCAGTACTTGTGCTGCAACCGAAACTGTCAGTGGTGGCATTTGAGAGCTCTCACAACACCGACAATTTGGAGGTAGAGAGCCATCTTTTTCTCCCATTTCATTCTATGGTTTTGCGTCGCGTTGTGTTTTGACAACGCAAAAGTTCATTTTTGAGCTCCACGGAACTGCAGTTTGAACTGTTTTATTTTTTCTTGAAAAATCCGACGGCAGGTTGTTTGGTTGCCTATTGCCTAGACTTGAACACGCATTAATACATTTAGATCACTTTCATCGTTGTAAGTAAACGGCGAGTCATTGTTTGAAAAAAGTCTCGGTAGTCTTAAACCGACCGCCAATCGGTGGTCCGAAACCACATATTCTTTACAACTATAGCTGTAGCGCATATCAATGTTTTTTTTTTAATTTTGATATTTATTTTTTTTGCCAAAAAACGGTAAAAAAACGTTTTTTTTTGTTTTATCGAAAAATGTTTTAAAAAATGATTTAAAGAATCGATGATCGTCAACGACTCTTATTTATTGTAAACTCGAATAACCGGTTTGGTTTTGAGATTTCAGATTAACCGTTTGAGCTGGAGAGGGTCCACCACCAAACGTCCCGAAAAAAATGTCATCATCTGCCGGTGGCCATGTTTGTGTTGTTTTTCTGTATTTTTAATGATTTTTTTCTAAATTTTTTTCTAAATTTTTTCTAAATTTGGCCATTTTTCTCGGGTCTCCAAATGGGTGTGGCCCCTTAAGCCTCGTTTGAAAAACATCAAGTAGTATGCAAAAGACGGACCTTGATAATATTGACAATTCATTTAGAATTCTGGATGCCAATTAAAAGGCTGCCTGTGATGATTATTATTTTTCGGGTGGGCAGGAATATTATTGCAAATTAGGGTTGATACGTGCGTGGGTGTGTAGGATTTCAAATGGCACGGAAAAGAACATTTTTGGGATTGTAATGAGAATATGAAGCTCCGGATGTCTCTGCAGCTTTGAACACGTATTTTGGACAAAGAATTAAATTTGCATATATTTTCCGGAATGAGCGGACTTGATACGAAGGGCGTGAAATTTGTGTCGTTCCCCGAGAGCCATTTTCCTTTCGGCGACCGGACTCACCGGGAATTTCGTTCACGAATACTCGAGGACGAAGCGCGCCCTGCTACGGCGTAGGCGCGTCCTGGGGGCGCATATACATCGCGACGAAGCTTTTATAAAAGTTTCGCGAGTCGCGCACAATTGTGCGGCAATGTTAATATTTTTTTCCATTTTTTCCCCAACGTTGTTGGACGAGAGTCTTCCGCAAAGTAAGAGTTACCGGAAGCGTTCATCACGAGCCGAGAAACCTCGCTAATTCGCGTCCTGAAGGTAATTTTCCGACGAGGCTGCCACCGGGAAAGAGAAACTTTGTCGGGTTGGGACTTTGCAGAAAATCATCCCGAGGAAAGTGTACTTTGTGAAATCGATTCGACGCGGGCGCTTCTGGTTTCATAGAGACGGGGAATACGTCGCTCGAGGGAATTCCAGGCTAGTTGCTGTACAACATCTAGTTGGACTTTGTCCAGGGGGTTTATCCGATCGCTGCCGATGGCGATCGGACTGTGGAGGACACAGGATGTTTGCCGATAGCCACTGTGTTGCGGCAAAGGGTTCTACAACCCAAGAAGTTGTGGAAATCTCTCGTAGCTGGGTTGATCCGGACCCCATGGGGTCCGGATCCCATTCCCATGGGGTCCCATATGGCACCCCATCCGGACCCCATACATCAATTAACAGTTGTCTCTAAGCTATTTCCGAACATCAATTGCCTGATGTGTCCAAGCAACTTGTGTACATCCATTACCAGATGTCTCCAACCAATTGTTGTACATCATCTGCCTGTTATCTCCGAGCAATTTTCGTACATCAATTGCCAGGTGCCTCCAAGCTATTTCAATACATCAAATGCCAGATGTTTCCAAGCAATATATGTACATCAATTGTGAGATGTCTCCGCGCAATTTCTGTACATCAATCGCCAGTTGTCTCCAAACAGTTTATGTAGATCGATTGCCAGGTGTCGCCGCGCAATTCCTGTACATTAATTCCGAGATGTCTTCAAGCGATTTGTATATATAAATCGGCAGGTGTCTCCAAGCAATTGCTGTACATCAATTGTCAGATGTCTTCAAGCAATTTATGTACATCAATTTCCAGATATCTCCAATCTTTTTCTGTACATCAATTATCAGGTGTCTCCACACAATTTTTTGCACGCCAATTGCTAATTGTCTACAAGACATTTCTGTACATCAATTACCAGATATCTCCAACCAATTGTTGTCCATCATCTGCCTGTTGTCTCCGAGCAATTTCCGTACATCAATTGCCAAGTGTTTCCAAGCCATTTCAATACATCAAATTCCAGATGTTACTAAGCAATGTCTGTACATCAATTGGGAGATGTCTCCAAGCAATTTCTGTATATCAATTGCCAGTCGTCTCCAAACAGTTTATGTAGATCAATTCCCAGATGTCTTCAAGCGATTTGTATAGATCAATTGGCAGGTGTTTCCAAGCAATTGCTGTACATCAATTGTCAGATGTCTCCAAGCAATTTATGTATATCAATTGCCAGATGTCTCCAAGTAATTGCGGTACATTAATCGCCAGATGTCTTCAAGCTAGTCTCTAAACTGATGCCCAGGCACAGCTGGGATGGCGAATGAAGAAGTTTGCTGAAGGTGCAACGATTCACCCCCGATTCATCGTTGCTACAATGAGAGACTATCGGTACCATCAGCGGCGCGTTGGTAATTAGTAGGATCGATTCACGCCACCAACGCATCCGTCATTTCCCCAGCATTAACTACGGCCATATCTACGTTCGTGGTTTACCACCGAATTGTCACAGATTGCGTGTACCTTTCGGGAGCCGTAATTGCTATTGGTCGACGAGTTTTTAATGTGGCTATTATCCGTCACGTGAATTTCACGTTACGCGGTTTAATTAGTGATGAATAGCAGTGAAAATTTCGGACAGACTGCGGTTGATAGGCGACCGAAAAATTACTCGGTTTATCACCGATTCACGGTGGAATACTTGGTCATGCGGTTTGGGCCGTTCCAGCTTGTTGATCTCATTAATATTGAGGAACGCCGATACGAACGATTGGCCGTATAATTGAATATCAGCAGTGAAATGTGCTGTTGATGACAATAACCGCAAAGTGCAAAGCTTACGTACAGAGTTGATGTAATTGTAGAGTGACAGCCCATCGTCCCATGGCTCCTCTTTTTCGCACGAGAGATTCGCAGGACGCAGAATGTGACTGCGATCCAGGGCAGCCAAACCATGAGCAAAAACCTGCACGCTGTCGTATACCAGAGCCGGTTCTGCCTGGAACATACGTCGGATCTATCCGTTCAAGTGCCAAGGCTATCGCGACACGATCGACGACTTTCAGGCTTGCCTAAATCTTCCTGCGAAAGTTTTCAACGTATTGAAAATACCCTACGTACTATGATGTATAATGTTGTTTTAAGGTTGCAAAAAAACTGTCAAGTCAATCGGTGAAGAATCGGCGATGTAACGTGGCCGGCTATAAGACACTATGAAACAAGGGTGGCTTGTTTTATCCAATTTCCGCGCCGCGATGTTATTAGAAAATCTTGTGAAAAAATGTCTAAAGATACTCGAAGATATAAAGAATAAAGCCACTAAACGGAATTTCCGTTCTACTAACTGGGTATCCATGAAAAATTGTTGAAATTCACCTTTTTCCGGGTTCTAGAACGGTAGTCTTCTTTAATTGATTTATGACTGGTTGTAACAGTCGAAAACAACTTATTTTTGGGATTTTTTAAAAGAAAATCATGATTATAAATTCCTACAAAAATAAGGTTTTTGACAAAGTATCATCTGAGGAACAATGTTATTTTATTTGAGTAAAAATATTCTATTATAATCGTTTTATAGCCGATGTCCGAGAAGTACCTCTCGAAAACTTCTTTTGCAATGAGCCTTCTGAACCAGGTTATCTAATATCAAAAATCAAACAGATCTCGTTAGTATATTCGTTTATCGTATGATTAATCGAAGGAATTTCCGATAAAATATTATGACCTTACAAGTAGAAAAAGCCCCAAAAACTTTAGAAAGATCGATGCATTAATTGTTAAGATATTTTGCTCATCAACTTTGAAAACGTACTTTCAAGGAAAAAGCGTTCAAGAATTCGAACGACGCTCCGAGCGTTCCGACAGGCGTCATCATGAGAGCCTATAAATCTGTCAATTTTGATCAAATTACTTTGAAATTTTCAGGGAACATTTATGAGATGATACACTGTCAAAATATATAGGTTTTGAAAAAAGTAATTTTTTGGGTTTTACAATTAGGCATACCCCCTTAACTAACAACATTCTTCATTTTTGTTGAGAGTTGATGGTGTCGCAAATGACGACGTCCTTAGCGTACGATTTAAACGAAGCTGCCCTTCTCATTTACACGTTTAGGGCTTTATCGGCGCCCCGTTTGTTTCGTGAAACGCGTTAAGGAGATTTCAACTAATAGCCTTTCAGAACACCTGTTTAGAGCTAGCAAGGCTTGATCAACAGTTCCGAGAACCATGGGAATACGGTGGCCACGCAGTCAAAGCTACGGTACTTGGGAAGTCGGGTATTGAGGGGCGTCCTATGGTCCTTTGAACCCCTCTCATTACCTGCGTCAATCTCACCGACTAATCGCGCAAACCCAGTGCTTGCGTTAATCATACAGCGTTACCACATTTTCGCTTGATGTGTATACACGTTACGTTCTCCGCTAAATCCTGCCTAATCGTGTTGCAAATTGTACCTTCCAATACCAACCTGGATGACTCCGCTCCTGTTGAGTATAGCGTGACCGATTGGCTGAAAACGTTCCATCTGGCGAAGAATCTCTGCGACTTTGGGCTGCTCCAGATCGACAAGACGAAACGCCGTCATGTTCACGCTGTTATACTTGAAATCCTCGAGGTCGAAGGTCTCGATATCCTGCGGAATAAGTTCGTCAAGGTGTAGTCTATGCGAAACGTCCACCGCAGTGGCCATACATAAAAATTATTGAGCCGTGGTGCATCTCATTAAATTTCGCCAGGCTGTCAGAATCCGGAAACGTCAAACTCAAGAAAGTACGCAGAACGTAGAAAGTATGGATGTGTAGAGGATTGAAAAATGTCCATAAATGTTCATGTTTAGGGTGTCATTTACAATTATTTTAAACTTATTTGCCAAGGTAGCAAGAGTAACGTGTAACATTGACAAATGAGTTATAAATCGCTGGAAAAAGTACCCTCTTTAGAAAAGATGGCCGCTGACATTTTTAATTCAATTGGAAGATGTTATTAGTGAAGGTGTGTCATTTCTGGAGCATGACGTTTTAGGATTCTGACAGCGTATCGCATCTTCATCCCTCAGTCAGGAACTGTAAAGAATCGACGATTCGACAGACCGCTGTTTTTACGTATAACGTTTTCATAGTCTCGTCCTTGAGACGTTGATTTGATGCTCAAAGCTACCTTACGGCTGATTAAAAATCCCAGTCATGATACAACTTTCCTAAAACACTGATCAATCGGCCATCAGATGATAATCCATTCCCATAAACATTGCTCATCAATATACTGCTTTTAGGCACCTGCTGAGGCCTATAGACTGGGTCATCAATTTGACAATGGACTTCCAGAGTATCGAACGGGTTTTGTTTTAGAACAGCTAAGTCGTTGAATGGATTGTTGTTGATCCGCTTGGGGTGAACTGAGAACCCAGACAAACTGTCCAATTACCGGCGGAGAGGGTTCAAAAGCGGTCATTTAGGGTATTGAGGGAGTTCCCCAGGGTGTCAGAGTCAATGATCATCATGGCGTGAAAGAGAGAGCGAGGGAGACAGAGTTTCCCGTTTAACGTATGTGCAACGGCTTGTTGTTATCCCTCTTCGTCCGGAGCTCTCCGAGCTTCGGAAGCTCTCACCGTTATGATTTATAATTACACGTTGATGCATTGCTCGTCGAGGATAGTGAAAGTAAATATAACGCGGTTCTCGCACGGTCGACGACCCCATGAGCACGGTCAGAGTGCCGCAACGATGAGGGCGCCCCGGCGCGTGGGTTCGTCGTACTGAGAACGATGGCTCATTCTTCCTATTCTATCTCGGGAAGTTTTGCGCTAACGGGATAAAGCTCCCTTCCGTTGCGAAGTAACATCTCTCCGCCACGAACGAGAAACATACCCGCCACCGGGAATCGCAATAGTATTCGAACTTCCGGTCTACCCGAGTCCAACAGTTCCATGTGTACATGCATGTGTGTACACTAGAAAGCCCTAGATAGTATGCTGGCGTAGGTATTGCGTGCAGCAGATCTCTATACAAAGTCTACCGCATACATACATCCGCAGACTGTATATAAAAGCATAACAAAAGAGATCTTGCAAAAAGCTGAGTGCGTTTTCGTAAATTGTATACGAGAATTTTTCCAAGATGACGCTGAGCCCATCGTGATGCCTTCCAACATTTATATTCATCTTTGTCAAAATCCGCTGATTCTTGGAACTGAATGACCAGTCATTTCTCGAAGCGAAAGATTGCCGGTGCTGTTTACATTGCAGTAGCCCTTCCGCTATGACATTACAGAGATGAAGGTCGATTATGTGGAAGTTGGAGAGTCGCATCTGCTTTGCGGAAAAGAGTGTTTTCGGGCTGCAGCGGCTTTGCAGCAGGCTTGACATTGACAATCAAGCTGCCCAACTTGATTCGCAATATCGCCAGTTGGAGTGGCCAACGTTTGTTCACTTGTTCTCTTCAAAATCCAATACCGTGAAGAGCACCCACTAGATCAACGGACGAGTCCATAGCGATCTTTCGGTCTCCATGGTGCAGTTCTTTTAGGGTTCGCGAAGTGATGTTCACATACGTCTGGAGCGATGGGCAAGATGCCGAAAGAGGCCAGACATGGAATACAAGTGTACGATAGTGTTGTAGGCATGTGAAAGTTCTGACGAAAATGTCTCTTGCCAGACAAAATATCCCGAAGATCCGAAACTTCTCGTTGCCGTAGAAGTTGCCTAGCCGTGCAGATGTACGTCTGGATATTCGATGTTGGATGACGTCTCAGCGGGACGCGATACGTGTTTGCTCCGGCTGTGCAAACGGAACGGTGCGACGCTCGGCCTGTATAGCAACGAGGCAAAACGCGCCAGCTACTGCCGGAGAATCCAAGGAGCTTCGATGTTGTACGATTCTAGGAGCTACGAGCAAACACGATGCGGCTCCCGTATATAGTTGGCGAATGCGGTTTCGCATATCCGCGAATTCGAGTATCGGAATCCTTGAGGGGATTCGCTGGTTCGATCCTCTTGGAAATTCAAGCAGCAATTTCCACGTACTCGTGCTCGACGAACAACTCTTTCGCTGCCGGTCCACCAATTACAGTCCATCTTTTCAGACTAGCTGCACTAGAGGCATGCTATTCGTCGGACAGGAGATTATTGGGCCGATGATTTTTGAGTGTTTAGGCCCGTTCGGGGAATGACATTCGGACATCGTGCGGGCCAAATAATTTGGATGACAGTTCTCCAATGATCCGGTAGTTCGAATCGTCACAAAATTCCATTTTGAAACTGAGGCGTTCCTGTTGGCTACGGATAGCAGCTATCCTAACCTTTTCTTCTCCATGTACTTGCATTTTTATACTTTATTTTTGGTTCGATACTTCCGACCATATGTCGGTCCATCTTTTTCGTCCCAATTCCGCTGTGTTTTCTGATCAGTTTTAACTTGGACAGCTCTTTTGATAGTTCTCTCTATTCATCCTATGCCCGAATATCTCTTATCCTTTGCTGCATCAGTCTCTTTCTTCATTGACATCTGTTATCTTATCTTATATTATTGTAAAGTATTAATTTTATTACATATAATCCACTCCCGCAATCTCACCTTTTTTCGCTTCTGTAGAAAATCTTACATAACATGCTGAGAAGTGTCAGGACCCCACACTGTGGAGTTCTTACCCATCAAAATCGCTTGTTCTCTCCGTCTCTCCTAAATGCTATGCATGGCTTTTTCCAAGATGGTGCCGAGCCGAATGGCCGGTGGTGGTCCTTTCCAACATCTATCTTAACTATTGTCACATTCAGCTGCCTCTTGGAACTTGTTCCTCAGTCATTTCGCGAGACAAAAATTGCCGGTTAGCCTACGTCAGCCCTTCCATTGTGACATCACGGGGAAAAGGGTCAATTTTGTGGGAGTTGATGAGACGCGTATGTCTTGCGGAAAAGAGCGTTTCCAGTCAGAAGCGCCAAGTACATTGACAGTGAAGCTGCTAAACGTGATTCCCAATATCACCGGATAAAGCGACCGACGTGTATTCACCTTTTCTCGTAGTTATAGGCTCTCTCGTATAGACAGATAATTCTTTTTTTTTCAAAACACGGTTTTTCCGCTTGTTTTGGTTATCATGAACAATTCGTAATTAAATTTTCCATACATTCCAGACCAAAAGCACCCCCACAGTCCTACTATATGCGAAAACACTGAACTACTTACAAATGTCGTGAACATGTAGTGGTAACGGTAGTCGTTCATCTGCAGTTGTAGAATCTGCAACAGAGAATGGAAACATTGGAATCAGAGACATCAAAGACTGGTCGATCGAACAAAAAAACGCCACAACGGTGACAAAATCTCCGGGCCATTGTTTGGAAATTGCCCAGCATTCGTAGCTTCCAGCTGGGTGTACTCGTGGAATGATCCGGAGGACCTGATCTCATTGCGCTCACATGAGAACTACGTGTACCCCGTGCAAAGAAGTAACCCGCCGAATAAACAGCCCCTTTCCCCTGCTGGCTCCTCTTCTCGACACGACTTCTCGCCCCAATCGTATGCAGCAGATAGTACAGAAAGATTGGCGGTTTGATCGAGCACATAGAATACGATACATACTCAGCGGGTATTCCGAACGAGGCAATTTTTCCACTTTTCGCAACTGCTTACTTTGGGGGGAGGGTGGTGGGTGCTCGCGAACGTATAACTACCGGGAATTTCGATCTTGCTCATAAATGTGCGTATATTTATGGCTATGTGTATTTTGTGGTTCGTTGGCTCGCGAGGAATCTCGATGGTCGAGCGTGTTGTAATACATGGATCGATCGTGATCCAATGGAAAACCGCGTTTTTCCGAGATTGGTGGCGACTTTGTATTTTCTTTCGAAAGCCAATAAATTCTCTCCCTCTCTTTCTTCCTTGCTTCTTGTATACTCTTCGCGTACACTTCGGCTACGGATGTGAGGCTATTCGTTTCGTTTCGCAGTGAATAAGAGTCCAGCAGGGAACCAGATCCAGCTCTCTCTCTCTCCCCCCCCCCCCCCCCCGCCCAGCCCTCTCTCTCTCACTCTAACTCTAACGTTACCACCCGCAATAACGTACGTATACGTGAGCACGTAACGCAGTAAGGGAAACGAAATGCTGCTTTGTGGCTCACGTTCCATCTCGCTACCATCGTGTATACCATAATCCCAAATATCTTTCCCGTCTGCGTGTCTTTCTTCCTATCTCTCGGTGGTGAAACTGCTCTTTCGGTTCCATCTTACCTAGGCGGCCGTCCTCTGTTGAAAAACTTGCCGTACCAAAATTGTCGACCTTCCAGCCATACATTCTCGATCAATAAGATCACCTGGCATTCGACACTGCCGATTCACTGATATTCATTGGTTCATCGGGATGACATTCAAAGAATTCATCCGCAAATATTGTCATTCGCTTTGGAATGGCATTCATTGTGGCTAAGAATCATGATGATATTCAGAACTGGCAGCATTGCGTCGCTGGTTGATCTTGACGTTATCGCAAGGCGCAACCCTCATTCATTTTACTGATACTCATTCTTGTATTTTGTTATGATATAATGTATTGGGTGGTTTCATACGAATTTGGCCATTTCTGGGTGACAGAAAAGATAGGAGTTCGGTTGCGAATCGACGAATTGGTTGATTCAAAGTATTTCCTATTGGAACAGACAAGCTTGGCCCATATTTCGGCCATTCTCGTACGAGGTGAAGTGCTGAGCCGTGAGTGCTGACTGCATCGGTAAGGTAACGGTACCAATACTCGGACGGGTACCACTGTTCGGACAGTAGTTCGAATATTTCACTATATTAGCTATATAATTGATAGGTAACAAAAAGTGACGCTTGCATTCTATTCAGCCTTCAATTATTAATTGATTATTGGAAAATTGTACGCTAATAATGAATTTTAGTAGTAAAATTGACGAGTTATGTTAACGAGTACGCGCCAGTCATGTCATGAATGCACTTTTCTAAACCGAAGAGCTAAGGAGTTGCGATCATTTGTCATAGTAATAAAGGTCTATGTTTTATTGATTTCTAGACTAGACTTATGATTAATCGAAAGCGAATCGAACCGACTTTTCGACACCGTCGTTACATTTTGCTTTGCATAAGGTTTTATATAATAATTCAGCGTCTCATTCATTGGGACATCTATCCCACGCATGTACCACGGTCGAATCCCATGTCCGATTACTGGTGAGAAAAAATGTAGTCGCAGAGACGTTGGCGTCCGGCGATTCGCGCCAGACGACAAGCGTTGACAGTTCGTTTCACTGAATACCTCGCGATAAATGATTCATTAAGCTTAGTTTGTGATTTTGACAAAAGAAGTGTAAAAAAAGATAAAATCAAATGGTAAGTACATGTGTCCCATATTTAGATAATATAACAAGTAACGTAACTAGTCGCAATGCAAACAAAGTTTGTAATTATGTGGTTGTAGGGACGTGTCCCATAATTGGGACATGATGGTGTCCGAACATCGGTATGCAACACTAACAGTTCTCCGAAAATTGGTACATTTGATACTATTGAACATTTAAATGGATAAAAATAAAAATATTTAACTTTCCGGCAGTTATTGTTGTGTTTTGAAAACCAGAACTTACGAGCTTGACATTGGTTCCGGTCATTTTTGTTTTAAGCGGTCCATAAATGAATAATCTAAGGATGCTCTTAACCGTCCGAGCATTGGTACCTTTACCTTAACACCTGGTAGTCAAAGAGAACGATGTCTGGGGAATATGGTGGGTGGCGTAGGGTTTCCCAGTTTGCTGCTTCCAAGAACTTTTCAACCGGTTGTGCAACATGCGGCCTGACGTTGTCATGCTGCGGAATCAACTTGTCATGGCGATTCTCCCATTCCGGCCTCTTATGGTGCAAAGCTCGCTTCAAACGCATCAGTTGCGGTCGATAACGATCCCCAGTTATGCTTTCCGACGCTTTCAGCAGCTCGTAATACACGACAACCCACTTTTGGGGGGTTTTCCGCCGTTCTTGTTGTCCATAGAGAAATCACCACTTTGGAAGCGGCGGAAGTACTCTTTGCACGTTGGTTGCGATGGAGCATGTTCGGCATACACTTCCTCTAGCAAACAATGCGTTTCCGTGGCCGATTCCTCTGCCAGGAAATAATGGAGCATAACCTCCCGCAAATGTAACTTATTTGAAACAAAACTCACCATTGTAAACACAATTAAAATACATGATGTTGAAGCGTCGCACAAATGTCATATATGGCGTTTGAACGGGACTCTATGGACCTGTCATGTGTATTGCCAACTTTTAAGGCGGTCATCCCATGTGGGAGGTGCAAAAAAAAACGAAAAATAATGTTTTGCATAAATTGCGAAAAATGGGTGCGTGTTATATGGACCCGGCATAGCAGACTAATGGGGAGTCAACTTTTTCTTTGTGCAAATCGTACTTGAAATTTTAAGGCATCTTCTCACTTTACAATATAAAAAAAAAACGATTTTTTTTATTACGTTTTTTAAAAGCATACATATTCAAAAATATCATACTAAAATGTTATGAAGATCGGAGGAGTCTAACTGTATTTTTGTGTCACCTTTACTTTACTACCTGAGCACGTTCATCTGCTCGTTAGAAACTTTAAACGCGGTTTTTCTCGAAACAACGTTTTCCGACGGCTTGATAAAATCTTCGAATCTACTGAACCGATCCTTATGAAATTTTAACCACATATTCTTTACAACTATAGCTATAGCGCATATCAAGGATTTTTTTAAATTTTGATATTTACTGTTTTTTTGCCTAAAACCGTGAAAAACACGTTTTTTGTTTTGTTTTTTTTCGAAAAATGTCCGCCATTGTGTTATTTTTGCAGATATCATAAATCGTATGATATGCGCTATAGCCGTTAACATACTAAATCTGAAACCGTTTGATTCTTTTGTTTTGGATCATCCATCTCCGAGATTTCGTCAACAGCACGGACCTACAATTTTTTAGGACATTTTTTAACTACCATTTTCGTCTTCAAATAGTGACGTAAATAAATAAATAAATAAGTTTTCTTAAATGTATTTCGAAAGTGTATTAATTAAGTGTAATAACTTTGATATCAATATCTATAATATATACATGTAAAAAAGTCATGAAAATGGCCTTTTTTAGCGTCTGAAGTGAGAAGATGCCTTAAACGCGTTTTTTCTCAAAACGATATTTATCAAATTGGCTTCCATGGTAGGTAAAAAACGATTTAATGGATTTTGCTCAAATTTTTATGATATAGTCAGCACATCTATAGTTCTCATCCAAACTAGAATTTTCCTGATATCTGCCATAGTAATTTTTAAGTCGAAAAAGTGGGAAAAAAATTATGAGACTTGGAGCTTATCTTTTAAAACCATGCGAAAAATCTAATTTCCGATATTTTTACTTTACTCTAGTTCCGGAGATAGCCCCAGGTCTACAAATGAAAATGCCTTTTTATTTTTTGATTTCAGATTAGCAAAACCTCCGTATACATGGCAGCTGTCAACCAACTGTTTTTTACACATGAGTGTCTTCCGAACGGTGTGAAGTTGATTCACCTCGTTATTTTTGTTCGATAAAATTCTGGGGGACTGTAAAAATGTTAATGTATGTGTGGTAAAAATTCAAAGAAAGTATGTTTTAATGGTTCACAAAAAAAACCCAAAAAAGAGAAAAGAAATATCAGCCACATGGGATGACCCCCTCAATGCGAGAAAATAATGTGCCTATCGCCATCTACAGCCACCGGGCGGTTTCATATGTAACTACCTAATATACGTTTCGAAAAATCCATCCATTATGCATACGACGATAACACGGCCATTCCCATCGAGCCAAAATTACTTTTACCCAGCAAACACGAATATCTTTCGGCATCCGCAACTCCGTTAATTTATTCAATATCCACGATTTTTTTTTAAATTTCCCTCGCCTTGACAGCGGCAGGATTTTTCGTTCTCAGCGGCGGGCGGTAGAATGCATCAAGCTTGCAAGTATGGCATCCCGTTTCTTTTTCTTTTTTTTTCTCTTTCTTCATCACCGAGAAGAAACATTTGCCCGTGCAAGAAGAACACGGGATCTATGTAATTTTGTGATCCCTCGGGGAGGCGAACAGTTCTCGAGCGCTTTTATACAATTTTCCTCCGAGGATATTCATATTTCATAAAATATTATCGTCGTTGGATACTATCGGGGAGGATTATAACGGAGTTTATGTAGCAGCTGCACCAACGGCGCGCCTCAGAGACGATTAATAATTGGAATTCGATTAAGTTTCATTTCAAGTTACGTTGCTCTTGAACTTTATCTCTTGCTCATTCTCTTTCTCTTCTCTCTCTCTCTCTCTCTCTCTCTCTCTCTCTCCTCCCCCCTCTCTCTCTCTCCGCATATATATGAATGTATATCCGAGTGAAAATGATCCCTTCAGACGCAGCTCCATTTTCACAGCCAATCATCGTATCACGATATCGTTTTTCTCTCGTTCCTGATGATAAGTCGAGAGCCCCCAGTTGGAATACATCCTATCAATCTCCGAGCCTTTCCACTCTATACACGATATCTCGTTTCCATGCCGATAAACCACCCACACTATTGTATGTGTTCTTTGATTGTAAGAAGAATCTGTCTCTCATCGCGTTATCATTCCTCCGATATGAATAAATTGTGTTGTGTAACAACCTGTTCTGAATGCAATGATTTTTTTTTCATTTGCATTTGTCTACCAGGAGTTGTAGGCAGTCAAGATTTGCATGCATGCTGTGCCTGTGAATATATACAGGGTGGCTAGACAAGTGACGTCCAAAAGAAATATCCAGATGCCTATTCGAATCACCCCAATTCAGGTTCCACGATCTTTTTGAATTTTCGAGGAAAAAGCATTTTTTTATTGTTCCCTTTTGTGTACGTACTTTTCTCGCGATTTTTTACTTTTGTTATCGTTATGAAGTGCACTGTAGAGCGATGGAAAAATGACCAACTGAACACCAACGTAAATTCCTTGGTTTATGATCGAAAAATAAATAATAGATTTAAGAGCATCGCAGTTGCTTTGAATAACTTCTAACGAGGAACATCAGGTGTCCGCCTTCGATTTAGTTGAAACTCATGTATGTGATGGAACATTGAAAAATGTTAGACACAAAAGGTCCCCTTAAGGGCTTACCCCACTTGCGATTTTGGAAAAATCGATTTTTTTTATTGCATTTTTTTGAAGTGCAAGTATCTGAGAATATGTCCTGAAAATTTCAAGTCGATCCGAACAAAATTGACTGAGATATGAGCGTTGAAAGAGAAGAATCCGCGTTGAAAGAGCGATGAAAGAGAAACTTTAAACGCGTTTTTCTCAAAATGGCATTTCTGAAGTCGGTGACCAAGATCACTCGAACACTAATGAACCGATCTTCTTGAAATTTTGCAGGCTTATTTAATACATAAAAATGTAGTCTTTAATCGTTCGATTTTTTTTTTCGTTAAAATCGAACCATTAACTTTGACTGTCCGCCATTTTGTGAAAAATGAATATTTTTTAAAATCCTTCGATTAAAGACTAGTTTATACTTATATTTGACTAAATCCATCCGCATTTTTTTTCAGATGATCCACTTCGCCGCAATGCTGGTCACCGCAAACCGTGTATATAAAAACATTATTTCATTGACGGCCATTTGCCACTAAACAATGTAATATTTTTCAATAAAAAAATTACTGAAAGTTCTTCAAGATGTGTTCGTTAAGATGGTATATTGATCGATTAAAAAAGTTTTGTAGTTTTCTTTAATAAAATTCATGAAAAAGGCCTTTTTTGCGCTACAAGTGGGGGTAACGCCTTAAAGAGAGGCGTACCATGGATTGGGATTACTTTGATTCGTGGGGTTACTTTGATAAAAACTTTGTTTTGTTTTTAAATTCAAATTACGAAGTTCTTGAACGC
>OY723385.1:71406353-71483853 GCA_963210295.1 Ophion ellenae | reverse complement strand
CCCTTCGTCCAAGCACTGCTTTTCGAGATGTAGAAAAAGCTTCTAAAATTTGAAGTTGATCGGTGGCGTGATTTTTTAAAAAAATATTGTAGTCACCGATTTTACAAAGTAATTTTGAGAAAAACGCCTTGAACGAGCTTTATCTACCTAGGTGGGTAATTGCATTGTCCAAAAATATTTTTCTTCGGTAGTGTCACCTCCTAGCTACATTTCCTGAAAATTTTATTGAAATATTCCTAACATTGAATGAGCTAAAGCTTCTAACAGTCGGCGAGCGGTGGCAGCACCATACTTCAAACTTTAACGGGTTACCCCCACTTGCGATTTTGAAAAAATCGATTTTTTTTATTGCATTTTTTTGAAGTATAAGTATCTGAGAATATGTCCTGAAAATTTCAAGTCGATCCGAACAAAATTGACTGAGATATGAGCGTTGAAAGAGAAGAATCCGCGTTGAAAGAGCGTTGAAAGAGAAACTTGAAACGCGTTTTTCTCAAAATGGCATTTCTGAAGTCGGTGACCAAGATCACTCGAACACTAATGAACCGATCTTCTTGAAATTTTGCAGGCTTATTTAATACATAAAAATGTAGTCTTTAATCGTTCGATTTTTTTTTTGAAAAAAAATGGCCGTTTCATAGCCACAAAACGGCCTTTTTTTCGTTAAAATCGAACCATTAACTTTGACTGTCCGCCATTTTGTGAAAAATGAATATTTTTTAAAATCCTTCGATGAAAGACTAGTTTATACTTATATTTGACTAAATCCATCCGCATTTTTTTCTTCAGATGATCCACTTCGCCGCAATGTTGGAAACATTATTTCATTGACGGCCATTTGCCACTAAACAATATAATATTTTTCAATAAAAAAATTACTGAAAGTTCTTCAAGATGTGTTCTTTAAGATGGTATATTGATCGATTAAAAAAGTTTTGTAGTTTTCTTTAAAAAAATTCATGAAAAAGGCCCTTTTTGCGCTACAAGTGGGGGTAACGCCTTAAAAGCGTTTTCCTGAAACACTGTTTTAAAAGTCGGTGGACATGAGGTTTCGAAAACCGCTTGATGGATTGTTTCCAAATTTACAGGAAATCCGATGAGAAATATTTCATGGTCGTTGACGATTTCACCTTTCAAAAATCAATCTCCATTTTTCAATAGTTACGTAAAAATGACGACTTTTTTCATAAATTGTGTATGCTCGAGTTTCAAGTCATCGCAACGTTGTTTAAAAAAATTACTTTTAAAAACGACGATCGTCAACGACTCATGTCAATTATTAACGTGCAAAACCCGTTTGGTTTTGACATTTCAGATGTACCGTTTAAGCTGGAGAGTGTCCACCGCCACACGTCGCAAAAAAAATTCTTATCCTGTGCCGGTGGCGATGTTTACGTTCTTTTTTCTGTACTTTTTTAAGGCTCTCAATATATGTACCTTTGTGTTAATAAAAATGCGTTTTTTCTCACCAACCGCTTCACCGAAAAAAAAGTTGGAAATTTTGCCATTTTTTGCGGGTCTCTAGATAGATGTAGCCTCTTAAAGTTCACCGGTTTGCGAAACCTGCCTATAACTCCCTTCATTTCGAACGGATCGACTTGATCGAACAATATTTTTGAAACGCTATGTCCTGAGAATCCGCCGGAAACCAAAAATCGATTTTTTTAAATGTCAACTCGGCATAAGCCGATAAAATTCAAACTCGTGCGAACAATTTTTTCGACTTATTTTATTTATTTTTTTCTCTACCCAATAACCCCGAACGTTATGACCGGAAATTCAAGCGCCATTGACCGCGATCTATCGCTCGAAAATCCGATGCACATCCAACTGTGCGGAGGGTGGAAAGGTATACATGCGTTAAACACTGTCGAAAAGCGGCGGGGGAGAAATCGTTTCCGCTAGAAAAGATTTCGAGTATTGATTCAATCGGCAGGGAGAGGGTTCTGTTCCGTTCTGGATGGTACCGGGACAACTAGCGAGGTGAGCAGAGAGAGAGAGAGAGAGAGAGAGTGAGAGAGAGAGGGGGAGGAAGTGGTGTAGAGAGTAAGAGTAAAACACGGCCGATTGGCGATTCGTATCTTCGATCGTAAATTCGAGGACAAATTGCCCGAGCCCCGCGAATTTCTCCCCATTCCGGCAGTCCACTAACTTGCAACTGCACCGTCGCTGAGTGCGACCAACCTCTTCGCCTCTAATTCTCTCTCGTTCGTTACTTATGGCCCAGAAATACAATCGTGCAGTTATTGCGGCTATAGTTCGCCGCGGCTAATTAATTTATCGTCTGGAACGATCGAGCTGGGATAACAATCGGACACGGGGTGCTTCAAATTGATTCAGTCTTCTGCAGCCCAGAATATATATATGTATATTAGAGTGGGTAAGAAAAAATTTACTTTTTTTCCGCGGTACTTAACGGAAAATGTCACTGCGTTATGAAAAAGTCATTCATACAAAATTTGAGAGGTCTAAACATTTTTTTAGGTAGTGCTCAAACGACCTTTAATTTTTTATCGATTTTTCGTCCATTTTTTTCCCCGCCAATAGACATCGTGGTAACATAATTTTCTCAAAACTTTTTATTCTCTGTAGCATTTTCTAAGTTAACATAAACGGGTCGTTTTCATTTAAAGTAGTTTTAAGGGAGACTTTGTCCTTGAAATCGGCGGGAGATGTTAGCGGCTCAACATGAGCAGCTAGAAGAAGAGGGATGCCTCTATGGACCAGGCATTGCCGATTAGCGGTAATTATAAACACATTTGTGTAAACACATTACAAAACTTTAAACGCGTTTTTCTCGAAAACACGTTTTTAAAAATGGCTGACATTCTCCTGACCGCTGTAATTAACATATCGATCTGAAATTTGGAGAACATACTCAGAAAATATGTCTTCACGGAATGACGGATCGTTTTTTCGATAGATACATTTTTGCATTTATTATTTATCTTTTTATGCGAAAAAAACGCGAAAATTCGATTTTTTTTTAATTGCCGCCATTTTCCGAAATTTGTACTAAACGAAAAACCCATCCGTCATTCCATGACCAAAGGGTTACAAATTGATAATATGCTTTGAATTTGTGTTTTAGATCAACAAAGAGGGAGCAGTGGTGTCAGTCGTTTACCTCCCGCGATTTAAGGACCTGTTTTCGCGGAGCTGCAACGGCCGCCATTTTGGTTTTTTTTTCAAAAAAAAAATGTTTGTAACGTGCTGTATATCATGAATAAAAGCAAGAAAAAAACCGCACTCAAAAAGCTTTACTCGTTTCCTTTAAAAAAAATAAAATGTCAACACCTGAAATATGGCACTTCAAGGACAAAGTCTCCGTTAATAAAAATAATAATTCCAAACGATGTTTAAAAAAATATGTATTCTGGATCACAGTATGCGATTGTTGAAAAACTTACGTAATTACTCCAAAGATCGAGCCGAATAATAATTTCCCTTCTCGCAAAAAGGATGGCTTTTTCTGTGCTCGCTCACAACTTGCAAAAGATATCGTTTTTGGTCTTCGTTTTTCGTAATCAAACCGTTGAAATTTTTCATCGAAGAAATGGCTCGCTCAGCTATGTCGTTCACAACTTGCATGTTTTTAAAAGTAATCAAACACGTGTTATCATCCGGATTAAAGGCCCAAAGTGAAGGATTCAAGTCCAAAAAACTTTACGGGAGCTGAAATCGTTCGAATAAACTTTTTTACATTTTTATTGTTACGGGTACTGTGACGTACCTTGATACAGCAATTACTATGAGTGTTAAAAAATCGGCAATTTTTTCCTAGCTTAAAGGTATCTCTTATAGTGGACATTTGCGTGAACTAAATTTCCAATATGCACGCGTGAAAGTGTCTTGCAAATTTGTATACTTATAGAACTTTAGGTCTCAACGTATTTCGATGTATATTCCAAAATATAGGTACACACGAAGAATGATGGAATGATGAAAAATGCTTAGAGCATTTCTCTGCCAATGAATCCTGGGAACTTTTGACTATTCTCCACGTTCCCTTTTCACACATTCAGAAAAACATCACTTTTCTTCATTGGGCCATTCTTTTGATGTGACCGAAACGATCGAGTCATGATTATATTGGCCCATTCGAATTGTTTTTTATTTCATCAGGGGACTAGGCATCGAAAAATCTCGAATTTCTACATTTTTTTCGAGGCGTCCCACAGGACCGGCAACTTTCAACATACGTAAGTTGCAATTTTTCTGCCGTTGTACTGCGCGAGAACTTAAACGCGTTTTTCTCGAAACAGAATTTTGCACTAATTCGGCCGCGATAACTCAATAACGATTGAAGATATCGCCTTGATTTTTTTTCCAATGCAGATATCAACTTTCTCTACAAAATGAACCGACGTCTAAGTAAAAAAATCAATTTATTCTTATTGTTATTACAACAGATGTCATCCGTTTTCCGATGTTTTTCAAATTTCCGAGGCCATCTTTTAATTTTCATGTTTTTTCAAAAACTGTTGTTTCAGCCTGTGGAGGAACATGCCTTGAAGAGAATAGCGTTTAGGAATTGCCGAAAACTTCAACCGGCCACTCGGAATCGTGGACATGAGAGAGCAATGCATGAGACGCGTGGTCTTATTTATCCTCCCATATCTCCATTAAATATTTACATTTTTGAAACCTAAACCACTGAATTTAATAGCCAAAACTATACTAAAAACGTTGCAAAAAGGAAAATCCATGTTCGGTTCTTCACAAATGTTATTTTAATTGTATCCTATTTTCGGCCTATTTTTGCTGCCTAGTCCATTTAAGCATTCAACTAGTTCACTTAAGGCAGTAGTCTGCTTTACAGGCTTCAAAAAATCGATTTGAAGAAGAGGAAGGATTATTGTATGGCCCGGGGATAGGTGATTAACATCTAATTAGTGTAAGTATCCAAAAACTTATATTTTTTTGGACCGAAAACTTTGAAGCCCGTTTTCTCGAGTTTTCATTTTCACAAGTTTTAGAAAACGGTGCCGGCGATAGCAAAAACAATATATGTCCGATCGAAAAAAAATCAAAGTGATCTAGCTTCAGTATTAAATTATCTTCTATTTAAACTAAAAAAGTTCTATTTAAATTACTTGTTTTGCAACTTAAAGTGAATTTTTTTTTTTTTTTCAAAAAGGTGAATTTTTTTTTCAAACTTCGAAAAAATTTGGAATTTCATCATTTCTTCGGTATTTTTTTAGTTCATATAGAAAAGGAACTTATAGAAACTAAAAAAAAATTTGGTTCGACTGTGTCAGATGCATCGCACGACCTCCATCACCGGCACCGATTTACAAGTGCAGACTCCAGGCGCCCCAGAAAAATCGTTACAACTTTGAAAAATTTCAATATTTTTTAATAATAAAAATCGTTTTTTAAAGCTTGAATATAATACACTATCGTCTCAAAATTTCGTTTACCGCAATCATTTCCTTCCCTTTCAAAAAAATTTCTGAAAAAACTCTTTTTTTCGGCTTCTAAAGCAGACTACTGCCTTAAGCATCCATTTAACTAGTCCATATAAGCATCCATTTAAGTAGCGCATTTAAGCATTTAACTAGTCCACTTAAGCATCCATTTAACTAGTCCATTTAAGCATTCAACTAGTCCACTTAAGTATCCATTTAACTAGTCCATTTAAGCTTTTCACTAGTTCACTTAAGCATCCAATTAACTAGTTCATTTAAGCATTCAACTAGTCCATTCAAGCATTTAACTAGTCCACTTAAGTATCCATTTAAATAGTCAATATAAGCATTTAACTAGTCCACTCAAGCATCTATTTAACTAGTCCATTTAAGCATTTAACTAGTTCACTTAAGTATCCATTTAACTAGTCCACTTAAGTATCCATTTGACTAGTCCATTTAAGCATTTAACTAGTTCACTTAAGTATCCATTTAACTAGTCCACTTAAGTATCCATTTGACTAGTCCATTTAAGCATTTAACTAGTCCACTTAAGTATCCATTTGACTAGTCCATTTAAGCATTTAACTAGTCCACTTAAGCATTTCGGAATAATTTCCCTGCAAGTGATGCTTCCAACCCCTAAAAGACGCTCGCACCAGGATATTTCAGAATAAATTTAAAAAAATTGTAAAAGAAAAATGTGGATGGTCTATTTTTTACGAACATATAGCACGTAACCGTTTATGACCTGGCACACGAACTCGCACGATCTGCCATTGGACGTAACGAGGTTGTTGCAGTAACGACGATCCTACAGGAAGATGGCGAAGAAAGTGCCGAACGGTTGGGAGGTCGGAAGAACGGAGGAAGATTGAACGGATACGGAAGTGACAAGTTCCAAGTCCGCTTACTCGAAGCTTCGCTAAAAGTCCTATTCACCCTCGCTCTTTGTCTGTCCTTTCTCACCCTCATTTTTTTCTTTCTTTCTCTCTTCCTTTCTCTCATCCGGAAACCCGGCCCGCATTTCATTTCTTCTTCCTCTGACCCTCCTACGTCCCTTTTTATCGCAGCACATTGTAAAAGTCTCTGCGAAGTTCTTCAAACATACGACCGATCGATCCAACTGCATCTACATCAGGTGGGACCCTAGCTATCCATCCATACCTCGCAAGAAAATGATCCCAGAAATGACCAATAAAACAGTGATTTAATGAGCCAATAAAAGAACGATCCGATCATTTTATTCCCAGTGACAGTATGGCTAATAAAAGAACCATTTGATGTACTGATATCCAAAATTGTGGAGATACAGCATACTTGAAACGACCTTTCCGGACATATATTATACAGGGCTACTGGTTATTGGTCACGATCACGTGGAAGGCTTGTAGGACATGTCTTCCGCTATCGAATAACCTAGTAATGCTTCATGCAAAAGTGAACCATTTTTCCAGATATTTTTTTTATCGTGGGGTAGGCAACTTTAAAATCTAATTTGGAATACTGTTATATATGGAAGTTATAATATGGAATCATACTTTATTATTATTTGCAGTTTGAGGAGATCATAACAAAGAATTTTAAACGATAAAATAAAAATAGTCTCCTAACATTTTTTAATCAGGTGTCCAAAACTCTACAAGTCCAATAATTTTCGTAATTTTATTTGACACCAATGCAGGTTTTATTTTTAAAAATTACTATGTATGTAAAAAAAAACAACGCATTATTAGCTATCCAAAGAGGTACGAAAATGATTAGACTTGCAGAGTTTTCGACTCCTAATTCAAAAATGTTTGCAGCTTCTTTTTATTTGATTGTTGATAATTTCTCGTTACTGTGTCCTTAAACTACAAATAATAAAAAGTATGATTCCATAGAAAAGTTAAAAAAAAATGTTAGTTGCCTACCCCTCTCTTTAATAACAATAATAACAATAATATCTCGACATGGTTGACTTTTGCATGAATCATTAAGGGGTCTTTTCACATTAGACGCTGAAAAAGGCTATTTTCGTGAATTTTTTTGATAGCTTTATATTATAGATATTCATATAAACGTTGTTACACTTAATAAAAACACTTGCGAAATACATTTTAAAAAGAAATTATTTATTTAAGTCTAACTAACAAAATGGCGGACATTTTTCGAACAAACGAAAACCGTGTTTTTCCACCGTTTTTGGCAAAAAAAATTAGTAAAAATCAAAATTGAAAAAAATCTTTGGTATGCGCTATAGCTATAATTGTAAAGACTACGTGGTTAAAATTTCCTAAGGATCGATTCAGTAGTTTCGAAGATTTTATCAACAAGTCGACGAAAAACGTTGTTTCGAGAAAAACGCGTTTAAAGTTTGTTTGGGTTACATAAATACGTAAAAAAATGTTTTTTATGTATTTCGAAAGTGTATTTATCAAGTGTAACAACTTTTATATCAATATCTATAATAGAAATGTATTTAAAAAATTCATGAAAATCGCCGTTTTTAGCGTCTAAAGTGTGGAGACCCCTTAATAGGTTATTTGACAGCGGAAAACATGTCCTACAAGCCTTCCAGGGGATTGTGGCCAATAACCAGTAGCCCTGTATACAAGGGTGTATAAATATGATTTTGGTCAGGGCAATCGATTGATTTATTATTCAGATTGGATTGGAGCACCCAGAATCAGTGTGCGGTCGCGCTCCGATTTTAAATGTACTCCCTTGTACAATAAAAAAGGTTACATTTACGGCTGCTAATGAGATAGATAATACCAAAGATAGAGCTAATAGCAAAAATGAAAAATTGTGTTAAAAAAATATGGCACCACGATCAATCCTGATCATGTCTTTTTTTTAACACAATTTTCTACTTCGGTTATTTAAGACGTGAAGAATCTTGATTTAAAGGGAACAGTTAAAGAGAAGGAAAAATTAGAATTAGCAAAAAGAATATATTGAGCTAGCAATATGAAATATCTCGAAAGGGATGCATGTCAGAGGAAAATGTTTCAAACAAAAGTTGCGCCACCAATATTTCTTGGCTGAGTTTTTTTGCGCAGCAAAATAGGTAACTTTTGTCCGAAATGTTGTCTTTGACTTAAATTTATCAACCTATTTTGAATATGTAATAAAATATTTCGATTGAATATTAAAATATCTTAAAAATGAACGTCAAACGGGAAAAACTTTCGGGCAAAAGTTGCCTATTGCATTAAACAAAAAATTATTTTGAAGTAAAAAATACTGGTTCACATTAGTTTTGAAGATTACCACTAAATAAAAAATCACCAAGATCGTCATATTTTATTGCTGAAAACTATGAAACACTGGCATGAAACTATTTTTCTAAAATGCATCCTTATCGGTATATTTCATGAAAAGTAAAAAAAATGGTGCGCGCTGTTAAACAGCTCTGTGTGAATTAATTGGCTCAGTTGTTATTGATAGTCAGCCTGAAGTCGTTTTAACACCCTGCCTTAGCGTGAGCTTTGGTCTTGTCATCGTCGCTGCATCGGTGAGTACAACTTTTCCTTTTCATTCGTAATGTTCATAAACCACAAATACCGCACGATCCGTCTAGTCGTTGTCAGGACTCGATTCAGCCAAGCCTCTTATCTATCTGTAGAATTTGCTCCTTGACCAAGTTTAAATTTGTTGGCAATCGCGTTGTGTCCCTCTATCTACCAGGGATGGACCGAAGACTGCTGCGGACTCGTCTTTGGTGTACGTGGCGGCTCATTGCTGTCCTTTGGTTGAGTAGGGTGGATTTTCCTGGCGAAGTAATCGCGCGATCACAGACGATTGCCTGAACGAGAGGTTTCCGTGGATACTGCGGTTAATCAATAGGACCAACACTCCTGGGAAAAGTCTCGCAGAGTTTTACGAAACTTTACCAACCGCAGGATCAAAGTTTCATACAAGCAGCGTCGAGAGATTACCAGATTTAGTTTTTGCGGTGACCCCTGAGGTTCGATTTTCCTGCTTGAGGTTGTGTGATAAAGATGTCCAGATAAGGACGACTGGCACGATCTATACGCTGTGAGAGAGCCGAAAAAATACACACTGGGAGGTCTTTCGTGCACTCATTGTGGGGTGTCCCATCGTATGAAAAATGGACGGAGAAAAGAAACGAAAGAAAAAAAAGTGGAAGTTGAAAAATAACAGTCTGTGTTTTTCATAGCAATTGAGCAGGGCGTCGTTCAATTACTGCGGCTCTGAGGTTCGGGCCGTTGCTGTACTTAGTCTCGCTGTTGGAATGGTTCTTACGTGTATACATCCGTATATGTACAACCGAACCACATAGGGATCCCACGAATCGGTATGTTGGTGCCCAATGGAATAAACTAGGGTGGACACTGGATCGTTGTCGTAAAACAATAGGCAAAGACAATGACGGCAATAAAAGACGAGAGAAGTGCCCTCGAAGTGCGAGCTGAACAGAGACGATGTCATACCTAACGAAGCTCTCTCGGTGGTCATATAGGTCATGAATAAAGCGCTGAAACTGAACGTCGGGTAAACTACCGTGGGCCAACAAAAAAAAAACAAGTTGCCGAGGAATCGACCGTGGTCCTTCAGCTATGCAGGGTATAGGAACCCGTAGCTCGGGCGCGTGCAACATTCCCAGTTTATGATTTCCGCCATGTGCGAGCTGGAACTCTGAGTCAGTTGGTGTGGCACGTACAGAACCACCGGGGAAATGTATTACTGCTCGGTGAATAGAAACGCTAGATATAAGTAGTTTCACTGGACCTCTATCGAAGATTTCCCCAACCACAAGTTAGCATATGGTCAAGCATGTCGTAAGATCCAACTTCATCCAGCGAAAAGACCTCAGTGGCTGCGTTTGCAACTGTTCAGTTGCAGCAATAAGGTTTGCCTGTCTTCAAGAAAACATTCAGCAAAAGGAAACCATCCGGAGAATAATCCTTGTTTCATTTATCAATTAGGATGGAGTTGATACTTGGACTGCGAAACGGTCATTCAACTTGGAAGCACTCTATCAATTGACGCATCCCATGTGCTGAGAGCCACAATATGAGATGTTCAGCTTATGAGCTGGATTGCCGCCAGATTGCCAGTTTCCGTAAGATCGCTTTATCGAACTTCCATCAAAGGCATATTCTCCGATAACAAATCGGACACCGAGCGTTTGTTTATTTTCTTATTACGTAGGCGGAAGCCGAGAAAAAGTTGGGCAAAGTTGTTGGAACGTGAGGATTTGCTTGGACGGTAAAAACGAGGATTGGTAGAGGAGCCGAGGGCGGCAAGGCAGGGTAAAAACCAGCGAGGAGATAGTGCGGCAGACAAGACAGATGAAATTGAGAAATGATGAAGCAGCAAATAAATAAATAGATCGCCCGCTTGGTACCGTGCGCGAAATGGAAGAAGTTCAAGTTGTCCGAGATGATGAATGTACTGCTCCGACCTCAGCCACATCTTTGTCTACCGTACGCCCGTATACGTAAACGTAACCGTTGAGGCGAATTTTTTCCGTACGTTTTTATGCAGAAATATCCCAAGGCACGTGCGGTCGTTACACTTGGGGACGTTAAATCGTTCGAGAAACGACGGAAGAGACGAAGAATAATGGGAGAGAGCGGCGGGAGGCTAGGACTTACCGAAATTTTCCTCGTAGATTATTGCTACTCTTGTCCAGTTCAGGAAAGACATGAGATCCTTGAAAGCACGATTCAAATGATCCTGTGCGGGATAAAGATTGATGCTGAATTCTTTGAAGGTCGGCTCGAAGTCGACTCGCGCCTCAAGATGCGGTACGTCCAGAGCCTCGCAAATACTCTGTATGTGCGCACCGAGTAGTGGATCCGATGGCCCGAAGATTCCTTGCACCGATCTCGACAGTTGCTTACAGGCTGAAACAGCAAAGTCAGATTCCCCGGGTCAATACCCAATACCGTCATTAAACGTTACAAAAGTTTTTCACCGGTGATTCCATTTTATAAATGGATTCGATGATCAACGTATTGAACACCCAGGGGTTTTGAAATGTAACATGCAGTGTAGCACAGTGACAAATATTGTTTATTGTCTTCCAGTTATTTGATTATATGTAGCGTTAGACAAATCTCAGTAATTAAAAAACTGGAGGACAATTGATAATATTGTTCACTCCAGTGCCTAGATAAACCATTTGCAGAAGTCTAGAGATTCGAAAGTCTTCAATCTATCAGCTGGATTCCTATTCAGTAGGATTGAGTATCTAGCAGGCTCCTGAGTTCCTGCTAGATTTGTATTTGGTAGGCTCTTTAATTCCTACTAGATTTGTATTTGGTAGGCTGTTTAGTTCCTACTGGATTCCCATTTTGTAGATTCCTACGTGGTGTTACTACCAGAATCCTACTAGATCCTACTAGATCCTCATTTGGTAGAGATCGACATTCCTACTAGATTCTCTGCTTAGAAGGTACTGCGGTGCCCATTTAGTAGATTTCGGTTGCAGGGATGTTGTCCAAGTCTTGTTAGGTACCTAGCACCGAGTCGCTCGATCTTTCCAGCAACTAAGACCATCAAGCGTTACGATTCTCATTCGAGTTTTTTTTATTGGAATCTCCAAATGATTGGTATGTCGGAGTTAGATTTCGTCGATAGCCCTGTTGCTCAGACATACTAGTTTAGACATGTTGGATGACGACGCCCAATGCCCCCGATCAGAGGCTCTGATGGTTAATTCGCCTGGTTACCTACACGTCTCGAGATCGTTGGGTCCTTCTACGCTTCTCTCCATCGTAATCCCATGATTTCACACGTGTGAGCCTTCGACACTGCATGTATTAAACTGAGAGTGAAGGGCGTTTCGCGATGCTTTCGGTAGTCAAAGCACGAATGGTATGACAAACTTGGCTAAAGACATCTCGAGATTCCCGATGAAATATCATCGTTGGCCGAGTACTCCGCATAGGGATAGACTGGAAGTTGTAGAGTGTCGAGGATTGATGCAAGGGGCGTTTTCAGTGCGCACGTGTAAACGGCCTGAGAAAGAAAATACTTTACTGCCGAAGGGAAAGTCGTAACACAATGCCCTGCAGGCACCTAAACCGACGGGGGAAAAATATCCCTGCTGTCGTGAATGAATGCCAGTCTACCCGAGCGCCTTTAAGCAAATTGAAGTGTCACATTTTTTTTTGCTGACGACCACTTGATTAAAATTGATCACCGCTTGTACAGCCCCGAGTCCATGATCACTGAAACGACAACAAGCTGGATGTTTCCGTGATTTGCGACACCCGTTCGTTATATCAACTTCTCCAGGCAGGATAAATGGCACAGCGGGATGTTTGTTCACAATGGAGATGAGAAACGGACTATGGAGACAGGACTGCGTTAACGTTGGCGGAACCAGTAAATTCAGCGTCGGGGTAAAAATGGAAGGGAAATTGATACGTTACTGGAGGGAGGTGGCTGGAAGGGAGAACAGTCCGCTCGGAAACCGGTAAAGCCAACTTTAGCCTGTCGTGTACAAACGTGGACTTTGATTGTCATGTATCCCTGTGTACGAGCACTAGGTTTTAACAACACGGCCGGAGCTGGGATGCCTTTTTCCTGGCGACCATATCAAATTGCTAGAGATTACACTGCAACACTACCTAAATGGGGCTGGAATGGCGTTTTTCCGGTAGCCACGTCAAGTACACCAACGAATGCTTTTTACACGTATATTTACAAACAAAAAAGAAAACGGAGCGGTAAAGGGCTTGTGGTACTTTAAAACGACTGGTATTTTCAACCCAACCAAGTATTCGCGTCACGTTTGTCCGCGAGGTCCAGAAGCTCGTCTCTGGTTAGAGAGCTTATAGGTTCCGATTTTTTCTTTTTACCACGGCAGTAGGCACTCTTCGGTACAGTTTGGAACCACCGTGCTCTCTCCGTGGCTTTTCTTCCTCTCGTGTTGGGGTTCGCCCTATAACCGTAGGACGAAGGCGTTACACTGTTCACCGTTTTGATCGACGCGTCTTGAATTATTCACGAGAGATTGTGGGCCCTCGAGAGAACTTTCGACTCCCACAGGGCTCGTACGAGTTGCCAGAGAATGGGGGCAGGTAGAAAAAAAAGGAAGAGACGCGAACGTCGTGGATCGCGAAGGGAATTAGGGTTCATAGGGCCCAGGAACTCCCGGGGAGCTTCTTATTAAGCCGTACATAGGCAGTCTAGAGTTCAATGGCGCTGACAATATTACATTCATAGAAACTCTGGTTTCGACAAACGTTTATTCAGAGAAAAAAAACCTCAGCCTATTGATCCAATACGTCTTGTTATGATGCTCCGGATGTTGCTGAACGAAAGACGTATCTCGTAGTCTGGCTCGAAGTATTTTTTTCTTCTTTTTGCGCAATTAAAACACGAACCAGTGCGAGCTGTCAACTTGATGTATTTCTGCTTTAACTCTGAACTCATCGGATTCAACGGTATCGTGAAGCTGTAAAGCCCTTGGCTGATCCTCAAAGACCTTTCAAGGTCCTTTCATACCTTTCATTTGCAGTTGCGGTGTCGTTTATGTCATTAATTGGGATTTTATAGATTATTAGAAATTCGTAATATCCAAGCGTACACGAGTTTTTTCAAAGGAAGCTCTCAACGACACCGATGTAGCGCCCCGAAATGAAGATAGATAGATAGATAGAGCTGAAGATAAATCGACGTGGTGGCCGGCAAGAGCGATGTTATCGATCACAGACGCAAGCAAGAAATAGCGCGGCGGAAAGAGCTCAAGCACGAGAAGAAAAAGTGTATGCAAAACAGGTGAAGGGAAGGTAAGGAGCTGTACATAGATGAGTGTCCTTTCTCGACGTCCCTCGTCGTTGCTCTATTGCTCTCCGCCTCCCTCTTCCTGCAAGAGCTTTTCGGAATGAAATATTCAAATGCAAGGCTCCCGTTTCCACACGAGATGAGGGAAAATTCTCGGCAATTTGCATGTTTCGCGGCAGGAACGGGCGGGAGGATATGAAGACAGGTCGGAGCGGGAATGCGAAAATGGATGATGAAACGAAGAATGACGAATGACAACCGGGAAACCCGAGTACTTAAAATCTTCAGACGTGGATTCGTGAACGATGTTCGTCACCATAAAATGACTGGAAATGAGGGATGAGATTGTGGTGACGAAGAGTCGAGAAGGAAAAAATGTTGAAGCCCTTGTCATTTAGGTACTAGAAGACCAGATTGATCAAAGTCCCCTCAATGGCCTTGTCATAATATCATGCCATCAATCACTTCAACGGAGCCCTTATGCGAATCAATTTTCTGGTCCTACAAGCGTAATCCGTTAATTCCCAAATGTTGAACGGTGAAAGTTACTCATATATTGACTTCTTGGTGATCGCTGAATCCAGACTGTCCTCGAAGCTCATCCTGACTGTTCTCCATTGGATTCTTACTTGCCACGTAAAAATCGAATTGACAATGACGAAAACTGATGTCTTGACGTTTATTTTCACACATTCATACGTCGTAAGACATCCAAGACGAGGAAATGTGGAATGATGTTTGAACGATCGCGAAGGCAGAAGTGAATTTCTCTCGTCGTCAATTTACCCTTCGATTTTACCACGGAAACTTGTAGACGAGCACGCATTGCCGCATATAGACATTTTTATTGACGAAAACTTTGCAGTTCTGGTGAAAGTTGATAATCCAGCTTTTGACCGAGTGTCGGTATGGCGTAAAATGCGTGTGTGCGAACGTAACGTGTATATTTGTACATGTCACATGCGGAGAAGGGATCTACTGGTGATTCTATTGGAAGTAAAGGAACCATTGAATTTCTCGTTTTCTCGCAGTGTGGGGTCTTTTTTTTCTTATTGTCTCTTCAGGCAGGTCGTTCCGAAACTCCACTCTCGACCCTACTCACCCCTGTGTATATTAGACGTATTTATTTACGAGCCCATTCAGTTGGCTTAGGAACAGGGCGAGGAAATATCTCTCGTCATTTCCTGACCGCACGGGAGTGCTTAACGTTTCGCTTCTTTTCCTGATGTCACGTTCAACAACTGCCCGCGCAATTTCCAACTTTCACCACATTTGGAACAGTTGAATCCGTTGAAGAGAAGTACTTCGCCGTTTTCGCGACCCATTTGCAACGCGTTTAATATTATAATACAATGGTGTAATTCTCCTCAGGGAGAAATGTTGACGACTTTCAGTAAAAGCTGCTTTCGTGAGTGATTAATCGTTTCTCGCTTGCCGCGGCTTTGCGTGGACGGACGACGGATTATCCCACGAGATTCCGTTGTGATTCAAAGCATGCTCTTGATTGTGATAAGATTAAATCTCTCGGTGGACATGTCTGCGGATAAGAACGCGTTATCGTCTGCTTAAGCTTGCATTGATAACACGCATTTGCTGGATTACATTTTCCAGTCAGACCGTTCCAGTAAAATTGATTCGATAGCTACTTGGAAATGTTACTTGGACTGTTGGCGGCAAACTGTCAAGTTGACAAGTTGACAGTTTGAAGGATCAGGATAAAGTTGATGTTGATTGCAAAAATTAATGAATAAGTTTATGAGAAAACTCAAACAAACTCTCTTCTAATATACTTCAAAAGTACTTCAAAAGTTAATTTACCAAAACGATTCTTCCTGTTGCAATCCGACTCAGGTAACGTCATTCGTGCATCGAGAGATCTTCATTGGATCCCTTTCAGGAGACAAAGATTGACAAAACCTCAAGCGGGTCTAGGTAGTCTAAGGGTCTATAGTTGCAAATTACATTCAGTGCTCACCTTTTTTCGACGTTCTGAACGAATCGTCCTTCGGCACGTATTGTATGTCGTAGATCAGAGTGGTATTGGGTAGTAGACTCTTGTCCTTGTTGATCCTGTAGACCGCGTACTTGAAGGCTATTTCTGACGGGCTGTTCTTCTGATCCTCCGTGAAGATTGCACCTGCAAAACAAATGTAGACTCGACGATATTTGCATCCTTAAGAGACTGACGTTTCCTTATGGCTAGACACATGGGTACTCATGACTCGTCATAATTTTGCATCATGATTGAGATTCTTCACGGCCTAGAATTTTGCTGCAGCGTTTCATTATCCTGTATGAAGTATAAGAACCATTGGCATTACATAGTGGGAAAAAAATATAAACCTGATTTTTCATTCAAAATGAGCTCCAACAAATATGAATTGAGTAGATGATCAATAGCGAAAAATTCCAAATGGATATTAATAACCCATCGTATCTGTGCAATAATTATCAGCATGTACTGCCACTTGGAGGATGATCAAAAATGTCTCCTGACAAATCATTGGTTTTACCAACACTTGAAATGATCTTCATACAAACATGCTCGGACAACGGTGATTTTGAAGACATCCGGGTTTGTATAACGTTGAGTACGTGTATAATTGATTACCACGAGGACGGTCCACGCGGTCGAAAGTCTTCAAAACCACCGGATCAATTTTACGAGGACGCGATGAAAAATTCTCAGCGTCATCGTGTGGATTATAGTGTGGAACAAGCGGCACGCTTGCGTAAATGCATTCGGGGCTTTGAGAGCTTTGCCGCGAATAAATGGAAATGAAATCGTTGGTGCGTGCTGCTCGAACCGAAGTGGTAGTAATCTGCAGCGACATTCGAACCAGTCCAATGGTGAAAAGTACAAAGCTTTTTCGTCTATTCCCCAATACCATTTCGCGCTCCCATTTCACATACATAGATGGGGGAAAAATTTATATATGCACATCGCTCGCTAAAAGTCCAAGGGTCGTAACTCCTTGCCGTTTATCACGTGATATATCGTTACGTTGCTTTTATCGATAACTATAAAGGTGCCCGTCTAGGTGAACTCTCATATTGCGATGCCCCATACGGAAGAGATACGTGGTGTTATTGATCGCGAATCAAAGACCAGAGAAGCGTGCATCATGATCGCATACACGTATGTGCGTGGGTGGAGATTCAATATGTTTGGGGATTGAACGAAATGGGACTAAAATGCGGTCGAACCTCAGTGGCAAACTGGTCGATAGCGCTCTTCATCAAAACGAAAGCCCAATTACATACTCGAGTTAGCTAGTTGGGTTGTGACCTCAAAACGTTATCGATGACAAGCCTGGGCGTCTGCTCTCGCAGCTTAAAGTAGAAATAGCTTTTGCATCAGCGATGCCTGAATGGCAAGCTTTCCGCTCGCCTTCCAACGATCCAACCTAGCTTTAGCAAACTTATCGAAGTTCGCTTAACGAGCTCGGTGGTGTGTACCATCGATTAGCCAGGTCCCTTTGATGTCAACTAAAGACATAGACTCTGATACTCCGACACCCGCGCGTAATAGGGTGCTGCGGTTGCCTCATTATTGCCAATTTCCATTTCCACTGCTCGTGTCTGAATAGTGAAGATATTCGGACGATGTCATATTTTTACAGCTCGCTCGCAATTATCCAGCTGGCAGTTGTCGCGGAGCGTGTAACGAGTGCGAATAGGAAAGTTTTGGGAAGCTCCGGTTTGTTGCGTATGGTCCAACTGTTTCTCGTGAAATTCGTGGATCGATGACGATAGCTGTGGCGTATCGTCCTTCACGTTTATGGCTTGGCAGTTTTTAGTTTCACCACACGTTGCAAGCTCTCTGGCATAGTTAGTGGAAGCTTCGGAGGAATTGGCCAGTGAACTCAGGCGAACTGGGAATTTTCACTAAATCGATACAGCGTTCGATGGCTACATTCATGCTTAGTATACTTTTAATTAAATTATATTGATATTCCGAGCCGAAAATGATACACGTACCGATTAATCTTTACTCAGTCGCATGGCGTTGTAATTTCGGTGGTCAACTAGATAAAGCTATCGATCCAACGCGTGTAGTGATGTTTTGTAACGTATTTCCAGTCACCACGGAATGATTGGTAGATGCAAGTACGAGCGGTGTATCGGACAGAAAGAAATTCGTTTACGTTGATTAATTAAAGGGGCTTCTCACTTTAGACGTCAAAAAGGCTATTTTCATGAATTTTTCTGATAGGTTTATGTAATAAATATTCATATGAAAGTTGTTACACTTAATAAATACACTTTCGAAATACATAAAAAATATATATATATATAAATTTATTCAAGTCAATATTTATAGACGAAAATGGTAGTTAAAAAAATGTCCTAAAAAAATTGTAGGTCTTCGCTGTTGAGGAAATCTCGGATATGGATCATCGGAAACAAAAAAATCAAACGGTTTTAGATTCAGTATGTTAATGGCTATAACGCATATCATAAGTATTTTTATATAAGCAAAAATAACAAAATTGCGGACATTTTTCGAAAAAACAAAAAAAAACGTGTTTTTTCACCGTTTTTTGGCGAAAAAAATAATAAATATGAAAATTTAAAAAATCCTTGAAATTCGCTATAGCTATAGTTAGTAAAGAATATGTGGTCAACATTTCATAAGAATCGGTTCAGTAGTTTCGAAGATTTTATCAACAACCATCGAAAAACGTTTCGAGAAAAACGCGTTTAAAGTTTGTTTGGGTCACATAAATACATTAAAAAAATCGTTTTCATGTATTTCGAAAGTGGGGAACAACTTTTATATGAATATTTATAATATAAACCTTTTATATTTGTTATTCTGGCCGTCACCGATTTTTTTTCTGGCCTGCACATTTCTTTTTGCGGCGAGTGATTGTCCGAGTACGGAATGAAGAGGATCACTGCAAGTAGGTTGAAAAAGCTGCCTAACTCAGGTACCACCAGGAAGCCTAAGAAGTCCGCAATTTTTTTTTTTGCTTAACGGGAAATGTACACCCAGATGGTCGAGGTCGAGGATTTAGAAGCTATGTACATTCCGTCGACCGTAGAAGACCCACACTATGGGGCTGGTATCAATGATTCCATGTAAGTTAACGAATTTCATGATTTATTCATTCCCAAATTTTCAAACGCGTTTTTTTCTGAAAACCACGTTTTTCAAATCTGTACCCAAAATTTCCCGAAAACCAATGAACCGATTGCCTTGAGGTTTTTGTGTGGTTATTCTATATACCATTATCTAGTACTTGTCATATGATTTTCTTTCCGTTAATTAGTTTTTGTTTTATAGGCAAAATAATAACTAATTTTTGGCCCAAAAATCACTATTTATGTTCAAACGTCCGCCATTTTGTCATAAATCGATATTTTCAAAATCGGCTATGACAAGTACTAGATCATAGTATCTAATTTAATAATCTTTTTTGTTTTTTTTTCAGATGATCTTTGAAGAAACGCCAGTGGGTACCGTATACGCAGATTTGTTTACGACGCTCCAAGGATCATACAATATCCTTGTATATTTATAATGTTTATAAATAAAGAAAATTAAACATATTTTTGAATGTATATACTTTTAGACAATTAAACCCTCAATCCGAAATTTCAAATAGTTTTCCTTGAAAAAAATCACAAAAATGCCCTTTTTCCGGCTCCTAGTATATCTCTCCTTAAGGGAAGTTTCTGACTTGTTGGGCCGAAAAATGTTTGATATTTCACCAATTTTTTATGCGAAAAGTATTAAATATAGAATATTGATATTTGGCATGTTGACTAAGCGGTCTTTATTGAACATCAAAATATTTTTTAAATATTGACAAAACATGGTGGTGGGAGTGGGAGGAGCCACGTATATCGGAGCGCGGGCGATGACATCCTTCGCTTGCGGAAGTCCTAAGTCCCGGACAGGTGACCTGAGGCAAAAAAATCAAACATATTTTTACTTTGTACAATATTGTGTATATTGTGAGCGATCGGAAGGAAGTTGGTTTTTTTCCAAACATTTTCGTAGTTTTTTTATCATTGAATAAAATCTTTTAGACATTTTTGGGTAATTCTAGTTCACCTTGCACACAATATGGGGCAAAGTGAAAATATGTTTCATTCCTTTACTTCAGATCACCTGTCCGGGACTTAGGACTTCCGCAAGTGAAGAATGTCATCGCCTGCGCACCGACATACGTGTGGCTCCTCCCACTCCCACCACCATGTTTTGTCAAACTTTAAAAAATATTTTGATACTCGATAAAGACCGCTCAGTCAACATACCAAAAATCAACATTCTATAATTAATACTTTTCGCATAAAGCATTGGTGAAAAATCGAACATTTGTTGGGCCAACAAGGCAGAAACTTCCCTTAATCATTGGGTCTGGGCACCTTCGTGGGAGAAAATTATGCGTGGAATCTTCATGATCAGTTTACCGCCTTATCGCGTTTGCAGGAGGGCACAGGGAAACTGGAAAAAATCTGAGTCAATGCAGGCGGCTATATGTTCACTGAGTTTCGGTTGCATTCATGACTGGAAACGCGGTAAAACGACGTTGCACTCGGTAGTGGATAGGCGCGTGGGTGAGCGGTCACCAATCCGTGTGTTAGGTCAGGCCAATGCTACTCGACAAAGCCGCAGTCGCCGACCGATCGCACATCCAACACTATAGATTGTATTCCGAATATAATTATCGGTGAATTGTCGTTACTTCGTCTGATTAATTATTGGGAATACTTTGCTTTTTTCAATGGCGTATCCATGGAAATGCGTAGTCCAACAATCGCGCCGTTGATGCCCGAGGCTTGTTCACAGCTCTCGTACCTATACTGATTGCACCCTCCGGCGATTGAATTCAATTATCGAAAAACTCCGGTTATCGAATAATTACAACGCCGCGGATTGAATTCTCAATGAACATCGTAGGCGAACTCGCCCCGCTTCTTGAACAAAGTAACTGATGCTTTTTCTTTTTATTCAATCTTTATATTCTTTTGTACAATTACAATTTACAATTGCGTCATCGGTTCGAGCCGTGGGTAATAAAAGTCGTCAAGTTTGTTAGGCCTTCTGGAGAAAGAAACGCCAAACAATATAGGGTCGATGAAGGCACGTGAGAATTGAAGGTCCGCACAGAATCAAATTCCATCGATAAAATTGAGTTATCAGTCTTCACTCACACGGGTTACGTCTAGCTCGTGGCCGGAAAAAAGAGGAATTTTTGTGAATTCTTTCTGAGAAAACGTGTGCAGGTTTTTAAAATTTTGTTTCTCTACATTAAAGTGTATGGTTTTGCGGATCTTCTACAACTTTTCCATTGAAAAATATATATCAATTCAGTAGCTACAATGGTTTGTGCAGACCGCTGTTTGAAAAACGTCCTTTGCGGTGACCATTGTTGATCGGAAAAAATCATGCAAAATGAAAAAATCAAACGGATTTAGTTCTTTCATGAAATTATCTAGTGCTTGGGCAACTTAATAAAATATTGATTTTTGAAAAAATAGCCGCAGTCCAAAGCATCGATTTTCGGTGAAAAAGAACGCTCTATTTTCGTTGATAAAAAACAAACTATACCTTTTTAAAAATGCCTCCTCTCAAGCACTGCTTGTTGACATGTAGAAGACGCTTGTAGAATGTTACGTTGATGGGTGCAGTGATTTCTTTAAATATCGTGGTCACCGACTTCGAAAAAGTAATTTCGAGAAAAACGCGTCTGGGTCTTTTTGACCCGGATGAATTACCAGTAAAATGAACACTTTTACGAAATTGAATTTTTTCAACAGTTTTTTAAAACATTTTTCGAATTTTAATTATGCAGACATATAAAGAAATGTTTAAAGTGTGTCCCTGATTTTTTTCAATAAAAACCGACGTAAGGGTTGTTAATGGCAGGTGGATGAATGGCAGGTGGATATTCGGCCCAAATTGATCCACTGTCAAAATCGTGGCCGAATATACGTGTGTCAACGAAGGGTCAATGTCCGCTGGTTTGCGAAACCTACCCATAAATGCCCATAACTCCCTCAATTTTCAACTGATCGACTTGGAATTTTGAAATAACATTTTCGAAATGTTTTCTTTTAGAATCCATCAAGAACCAAAAATCGATATTTTCAAAAATGTCTACTACGTGTATGCTCTTAAGCCCAGCCTGGAAGAAGCTTCATTTTTCGGCAAGCTCCCTAAATAAACTCTTCCCTCATAATTCCTATTTGTTATTCTTCATCTGGAAATCCCTTCAAAATCGGAGAGACGGAAACTTCAGGAACTTCAGCACGCTACGTGTCATACTCGTCGGTAGAAGTGACACAAAAATCTAGTACACAGCGATCGAGGATAATGTGCTGTGGCTCGGTGTTTTCAAAGCCATGTTCGGATTCGTAGTCGAGCCCCGGAGAGCATCCAAATCGTTCGAGCGTTTCTAAAGAGTCCCTCGATGGTATGCAGACACTCGCGAATTCGTTGGTGATGGCTGTACGACCCAGCCGTTGTCGTCTTATTCCTCTTCTTATTTTTCTCATTTTCCGCTTTCCCGTCTACCATTTCATTTCCACCGCAGCCGTCCTCCCTCTCGGATCGCTGCATTTTAGTTTCAACTGCAAATTTCACCTCCTTCAGAGCCTCTAGCTCTCTTCCTCCCTCTCACTTTAAACACAAGCGAAGTGATCTTCGGATGTGGTTTTGAGCTTCACTTCATTGTCGTTCCATCCGCGTGCACACATATACGTATGGGCATGTACATGTATGCATTTTTTTGACCACTCCGTTATTGAAATCGACCCTATCCTGGTGAATCCCGCGAGATAGAGACGGTGCCGATCTTCAAGCGTGTGAAGGAGCTCGGGAGACTTGGATATCCACCACTAGAAAACGGAAGAATGAAATGCATATGGTTTTGAGTGAAAATCGCGTGGGGTACGTTCTTTTCTTTGCATATATATATATATATATATATACAAACGACAGACGTAGAGGTAAAGACCTAACCATACATGTCACGCTCTCGTTTTCTTCATCTCCCGTGGGTATATGTTTGTCTCGTTCTCACAGAAATTGGAAATCCAACCGAGATAGTCAAGCAAGACGGGATACCAAGGTACGTTTACATATATATATATAGATATATGTACATACATATACAACGCACGTGAGTACATAGTCGATACGGTTGTTTAATCTCGTTGAAATGCGAAACTCCTTCGCCGTGGTCACTAGAGACCATTGACGTTCCAGACTTTGTGTAGCAAAAGATCGTCTATCTCTACATAACACGTAAATGCATTTTGCACAAACCACCAGACTGTCACCATGGCACACCGCATGCTGAATTATACCGTATAATCCTTAGTTATACAAATGATGTGACTAGCTCTGACGTATACATTGCTGATAGTTGTTGTCCAACTAGACAGCTACACTGGGCAAAAAATCCACGGCGTTTTCAGCAAATGCTTGTGGTAAAATATAATGCAGTAGCGTCCATATTTTCAGCACACGCTCGTGGTAAGAGATAATGCAGTAATGTGGTTTATGAGCAGGGCAATCATGATCGAGCGCGGTTTTTTGATTATCCTGTCAATGCTGTCTACAATAGTATCTTAGGTGCCGTGGTTTTCATCTTATCGGAATTTTACCATGCTGTCGTGGGCGTTCATTGCAAATACTACGGAATTTGCTCACATATTGGGTATATCGATATACTGTAAATCGCCATGACACACCGCGTGCAAAATAATTATGCATGGTCCTTAGTTATCAACATGATGTGACTATTGTCGTATACATGACGTGTATTGACGTATACATTGCTGATCGATGTTGCCGAACTGCTCAGCTACACTGGTCGAAAAATCCATGGCCTTTTCAGCATATCCTCGTGGTAAAATCTAATGCAGTCATGTAGTTTATGAGCAGGGCAATCATGATCGGTCGCGGTTTTTCAGTTATCATGCCAACGGGCTGTCTACAATGGTATCTTAGGTGCTACGGTTTTCATCGTACTGAAGTTTCACCATGTTGTCATAGGTATTTGTTGTAAATACTACGAATTTTTCTCACAGATTGGGTACATATATGTATGTATTCGATACGGGAGGTCATTGTGTGCCGTAGAGTGGTTCAAAGCTTTCTATCATGCTGGGCCACCACCCATACGTACCCACGGATACAAGATTGGATGAAATGCAATTTGCTATCCGATAATATGATTTCGTTGGTATGGAGCAGGTTATACAAAACTGCGGGCGCATCAGGTGACCTCATATAATGTCCAATGTATTATCGTGCCTCTTGTTATTGATCCTCCGACGAAACGCCTGTGAGAAGAAGGTAATGGAAAGATTTAAAAAAACATTATAGGATTGATGATGGAGACCCTCGAATAGACGAGATGTGACGGGGATGGTCAAAGAATTATCCACCTACCCTGGCTCGTCCTTATCGTAAGGTGGCATTCTCGACACTCGATATTGAAGCATGGATGGTGAAATATGTGTCATGAAAATCTGTCACGAAAGATGATTGCGGCCATTTTTCGTCATCGCGCATTTTTATCACTGTAAAACCTACACGCCCTATATGAGCAGATGTGTCGGAGCCAATATCATGGAATATATTTCGAGGATGTGTCCCATATTCATCACACGTCATACCGAACAAGCGCACGGACGTTCACGTGAAATGTTGTGGCGCGCCTTATCCAATATAGAACCTCCACACACACGTGCAGACGGTTGTTGGAAGTACCGAGGGTGACTGTTACTTCCAGCCTTTGCCCCTACCCGACTGTCCGCTCAGGGATAACGGACTGTTCTACCTAGACGGGAACGTATCGATAAGCCGATAAAATCGTTTCGAGAAGTCATCGCGGATTTTTTGAAAGCATGACCATTCGAGTGAACGAATAGAGTCCGATCAGACCGGGAGATTTGTTCGTGTTGGATTCGCGAAATATTCACATCGGAAATATTCCATGGTAGAACGGAGAGTGTGGAGACGGACGACATCGTCAGCTGGATCAATTTAAAAGAAGAGGAAAAAAATCGGAAAACCAAGAGCAGAACTGAAGCTGAGCTGGGCTTGGTGATTTTGCGAGTACTTTCCGGGCGCCAAGACCGCGAGACCCGTGTGCTCGATGAAATACGCGAGTGCATGAATGCACTGCGAGCCCTTGCGTGCTGGATGAAACGCAATGCAGATCGTGGAAAAAAAACGCGGCCTACCAAACACTCCGGTAAAGCTCTAACGAGCTCGAGTTGGCTTTGCTTTTACAAGGCATTCGCGGGTGATGAGGCATTGGTAAAAAGCCGCAATCCGAACGACTCCGCGCGCCAATTTCCGCAATGGAATATTAGTGGAGTAATGGTGCGGGTTCCAATCACAAATTCCTACTGCCGACATTTACCGACGGAGTTGGCTGAGATACGAACTATTGGGGCTTGTCTCAGGGTAATGATGCTGGTTTTCATCACAAAGTTCTATTACTGATAGTTACCGACCGAGTTTGCTGAGACACGAAAAACGGGTTATTGTCTGAGGGTAATGATGCGGGTTTTTATCACAAAGTTCTACTACCGATAGTTACCGACTGCATTAGCTCCACTACGAACCATTGGTTCTTGTCTCAGGCTAATGGAGTGGGTCCTGATCACTAATTCCCATTACCGATAGTTACCGATCGAGTTAGCAAAACAGACTGCCGGCTCCTGTCTCAGGCTCAGTGTGCAGGTTCTAAGCACAAATTCCTACTACCGATAGGTACCGACCGAGTTAGCTCAGACACGAACCACTGGTTCTTGTCTCAGGCTAATGTTGCGGATTCCCATCACAAGTTCCTCCAACCGGCATTTACCGACCAAGTTGGCTGAGACACGAACGACCGGTTCTAGTCGCAGCTAACTGGTAGTTAGTAGAAACTTGGGATTAGAACTCGCACCATTACCGTACTAATATTCACGCTCCAATTTCGCAGCGAGCTCCATCTACGGCTAAGCGTTAATTCGATTACGTGTGGTGCTGTGATTTGAGGCGAGGCCAGCGGCGCGGCTTTACTCGAGTATAAGTGGAATCTTGAGTTATGATTGCCGCATTCACGAAGCGGAGTGCAACAGTCTACAATCTCGTAAAGCTAACATTTCGGGGGGTTAATCATCTGTTCAATTTCGTTTGACTCCAGAGATTTCTAGACTAATCTGAAAGTCTTCGGTCCACCATTTTGAAAACTTTTAACAGTCATCTCTCATTGTTCATGGGACTTGTCTATTGCGGTCTTTGATCCGGATCTGGAAGTGTCGGACTCTGGATCGAGATTCATGGCAGAGAGGTGCATTGTACCGAATCAAGAGACTTAGTCAAGGTGTATCAATTAGAAGGTTATAGATATGGGTGACAGTTCTCAACTCCATAGACTGGACCTTCCACGTCAAGTTTTATCACCAAGTTTGCAGATCCACTCACCGTCGATCGTCATTTTTGTTGGTGATGGACGTTGAGTGACAGCAGACGGGAATCTACGCTATAATTCCGACGATCCAATAAGGTGGTATTTTCTATGCCATGGGTGTAGAAGATACTTGCTTCTTTACGACAGTCCCCCGATCAATATTTTAGTCTCCGGGATGATCCTGCATACTGACGATGCTATTTTCCAGCCGAGGTCGCCACTTGCCTGCGCGCTTTACCGTCAGCATATGTGTAGGATAGTTCATTGGCGATGACTTGATTAAATTCGTTTCCTCGTCATCCCTTAGGCAAAGACTAAATATAGTTGGCAACTCAAATTGTATGGCGGTCCGTGGAGTGCACCTCGTTCTTTGACGCATACCAGCCGCCCGCCGTTCTATCCTACCTGTGCGCGGTTTCCTTGCTCCTTCAGTGTGGAAGTGCACATTATTACGAAATAATTTTCCTCTGTGCTACGTAATAATGCCTCGAGTTTACTGTCCTCGCAAGGTATGCTACCGAATATCCCATATCGTCGTCACAGCGACTCAGGCGACCTTTAAATCTCTCGCTAAAGTAGCTTTCATCATCCTCGATCTACCCTCCTGTCTTATCCGATATATGGGTATATGTATATCCAATCTTGCACTCTCTTCCTCGTGGCTTTCGCATTCTCTTGGATTCCTGACGTCTCTTGTATCCTCATGCCCGCCGAGGCCATAAGTCCTTAGACATATCGCGAGTAATATCGGGTTCAAATTTTTTTTTTTTAATTTCGATGGAATCGTCGGTTAATTCTATTTTAATGCATTTTCTATTTAATTAACTTCATCATAAAGACTCATAAAAATGTTTCACTCCCTGCGAGGCTAGTTCCTCACGTGATACTAACGACAATCAATGACGTTGATTGCGAAAAGTACGATCCGTGAAACATTCTATTTGAGTCAGATATCCGATGAGCGAAAATTTTCCAATAACGACTCGTTAGAATGCCAGAAAAGAGCCGATGTTCATCGCAGTCGATTTCCCCCAAACCAATTCACTCTTAGCTACAACATCGCTCAACACATATGCACTGCACATGTGTACGACTCATTTTTCAACGCGGTTGTTTCATGGGTGAATACGGTCGTTACCCAGAGGCGAGACAGCAGTGATGGGACACGAGCAACTCCGATAATGCGCTTCCACAACAAAATACGGCAGAAGGCAAACGTCCACAGGTTATCCACTGCAGCTGGTTAACCAAAAGGCAGAGGCAACCAAGCCCGAACGGATGGAGTGCGACCTTTTGTTGGCCAGTACTTGACAAATGGCACGGATAGGAGGCTTCGTTCCCGGCGCTTGTCACACGTTGACGCTCAGCAGAGCTGCAGTGTTGGTGCACGGCGCAACTTGCGTATTCTCCTGGCATGGCCAATATTTCTATCACGGCTGAACCACCGCCACTGAATTGATCATTCGCGGATCAACGAATTATCGTCCCAAAGGCTAATAACTCGTTATGTTGACGGAACCAGGCGCTATCGGCGAGCTGATATGTGAACTTACGATCTGTGAATGTTCGATTAGCATTGGAAATATATATTTGTAGGTGCGTGTATACATGATACGGGACTGTACGTTTGCGGGAATGGGAAAAGTGATTACCGTCGTTTATCACGAGTCGTTATCGGTTAGATTTAATGTATGTCGTCGTATTCGGAGGCCGACGAAAACCTATCACTGGGCTAATTTATTCTCCCGGATAATTTATAAGGGATAGCCACTTGGCAATGTTTCACGTAAGCTCAGCGTCATACATCACGGCTAGTTCGAAAATGCTTTAGCCGCAATCGCAAATGAGATTCGCAATTACGATTAAAACGAGGGCGAGAGAACGTGAAATCGCAACTTTTCGTTTCGCAAAGTTCCTTATCGGCGGTTATCCGGTTGGTGTAGGTCGGCAAAGTGCAGTTCGTGAGCTTCTTCGGTATCCGATCCCACCAACATCCCAGAGTGGTGTTGCAGAGAAGGGGGAAGACAAAGAGAGAAGACTGCGCCGGCAGTCCTCTTAATGGCTCCTTAGTTAACCGAGATTTCACGAATTTTCCGCATCGATAAACCGTGGCAGCCTAAATCTCGAAATTTCACCTCGTGAGGTAACGGAATGGCATCACCCGCAATTCGATATTAAATTGCGAATTCAATGATCGCAATTTTGTGCCGTGTCGCTGTCGAACGTTGTACCGCAGTGCGGGAGATCCGATACCATCAACGGGATTCCAAACTCAATTGGGCTGCAGAATTACGGCTGCAACTCTTGGCAGTACTCGTACCAAGAAGGACTTTGAAGGAATGGCTGTGGAGCTGGATGATCGCTGAAACTGAGCTTTGCTTCCAGGGACAGTAATGACCTGGCTTAGCAGTCTTTTCTCAAGAAGCACACTTCCGCGGGCAAGTGATTCTTGAACTACTTTCGTAAGGATGACTGCGTAGTTAGGCCATCGCGGTACCTGGGCTTTACTGGCGGTTTATTTAAGTACAGTGATGACCTAATGCAGCAGGATTTTCTAAGAAAGTAACCTTCTCCATGGAAATATAGTTCCTCAAGAATGATTGCTACTTTATATCAGCCGTGTGAATCTTTCTAGGAAACGCCCAGGTTAGATGATAACTCACCTAATCCAAGTAACTGATTATCCAATTCATTATAGGACAGCCTTAGAAATAGCTGTTGAGTTGGATCATCGATATACTTGGGCTGCTCTCAGAAAGGATAGCTCCATACGGAAGCGGAATGCCTAAGAATTCTTCTAAGGTAATGTTCCATCCGGTAGTCATTCCTAGACTATGATTCCATTTGTAAGCTATTCCTAAGCCTCTGGTAGCCATTACTATGGTGGTGAGGTGAACATTTCCTGACAAAAGCCCAGGTAAAATAATGATCCAGCTTAGACTTGGAAACTGATGATTCAATTTATAGGAAGGGAGCCTTAGGAATGACTTCTGAGCTAGATCATCACTGGAACTGGGCTTCGCAGAGAAAGTACACTTTCACATGGAAGCGTACGTCCTAGGAATACTTCTAGGGTGTTGCTCCATCTGGAGCCATGCCTAACTCCTAAGTAGCGATAACGTACGATGATAAGCTAGCTCAGGCTTGGCAACTGATGATCCAATTTACAATAGGACAGGAATAGGGATGACGTGAGCTAGATTATCACTGTAAGTGGTCATTGCCCAAAAAGTACACTTCCACAAGTAAGCGTACTTCTTAGGAATATTTCTAGAGTATGCCTAGAATGGCTGCCAATACTGCTGGCAGCCATTCCTAGGCCTGTCCTATCGTGAATGTCCTTTCATGACAGTAAATCGCAAACTACCTGACAAAAGGTCAGGTAAGATGATGGAACTTAGGCTAGGCAGCTGCTGATTCAGTAGATAATAGGATAACCTTAGGAATTACTGCTGAGTTCGATCATCAATGTAAGTGGGCTTTCCCTAGGAATACTTCTAGGCTGATGCGCCATCTAGCATCGACTCCTAAGGCTGTCCGATAATAAGTATGTCATAAATAGTGTCATCATAGTGATCATAAATATATATCATAAATGGTGTCATTCTATGACACAAAATCGTTCATTTTCCATTCTCGACCACCATGAAAATTCACGATCTATTTGTGGAGAAGTGTTTGCAAAGGTAAACATTGTAGCTTTGCTTTCGAAGATTAATGGCTATGTGGATAGATACACGGGAAGAATCTCTCCACGATAAATCCTGTTTAGGACCCAAAACAACCTAACGCTAAACAAGATACTTCGTGGTCTGTGACCAAGATCAAACGTGAGATCGACCTGGGAGTACAACCTCGTGCTTTTCTGTCGCACTTCCATTTCATCATTTTCCATTTGTCATATGTAAACTTGGCTCTTCCGTATTCACTTCCTTTCCTCCAAAGCTCTCTTCGTTATTGTTTTATGCCTGCTTGTCTACACACTCTTTCAACCCCGTTACTCCGTTATCTCGTTCATCTTATTATGCTTTCATCCACAACCCCCTTACTGATGAATGTTTCTGCACATACATCGGTAAACTTTGAAGTGTATTCAGTTCTGTTTTGTTTGGCATTTCTACATCGCTGCGAATCCAATTAGTAGAATTCGCGCTTCCGTTCCATTGTCAACGTTCTATTTCGTTCTCTCTCTCTCTTTCTCTTTTCCTTCCTCTCTCGTTATGTCCCAAGGGAATTTTTCCAGCGGGTTATCTTCCGGGGAATTGCTTCTCTAATTACTACACGGACTTATCACCGTCCTTAATTCCATCGTTTTTCGCATCCCGGCTATAGCACAGACGCCATCCCATCGATCCACCCAACTACATCGCAACCCCTGGCCAATTCCTTTTGTTGCGCCGAGACAGGAAACTATTATTCGATGGTAGAGCCCTGTCGCTTTTTCGACGACGCACCACCACTGATTCGATGTTCCGGGTCAACGGGATTTTTTCCTCTCTTCGAGCGGCTGCAGCTAACACTTTGAGGGTGTCTCGGGAACTGGGCAAAGTGGCAAGCGCATGTTAAAAGTGGTGGAAATTGGATCCTACGAGCCGAAAATGGTATAAGAAGGAACATTGGAAATAAAAATATGATCATGTTCAATGACGGCCTTGCACCTGATGGAAATTTTTTGAAAATATCGGTTTTTGGTTTTCGACGCATTCTCAAAATATAACAGTTGAAAAATTTTCTCTGAAAATTTCATTTCGAACAGGTGAAAATTGAGGGAGTTGTGGGCGTTTGAAGCTAGGTTCCACGAACCAACGAACTTTAAAGGGTTATGCCTAGTTGTAGAAGTCGAAAAATCACTTTTTTTCAAAACTAATATATTTTGACAGTATATCGGCTCATAAATGTTTCCCGAAAATTTCGACGTGATCGGATCAAAATTGACAGATTTATACGCTGTGTTGAAGCCTGTCGGAACGCTCGGAGCGTCGTTCGAAAGTTTAAACGCTGTTTTCTTGAAAGTAGGTATGTTTTCAAAGTCGGTGAGCAACATATATCAAAATCTACTGCATCGGTCTTTACAAAGTTTAAAGGGCTTTTTCTGAATGTAAAATATGGTGTTTAATCTAAGGATTTTTTTTCGAAGTATACTTTCAATTTAGCGAACGAAAAATGCCCATTTTTTCGCAAAAATCAAGACTCCCATTTTGAACACGCGCAATTTTTTAAAATTTAGTATACGGAAATTCCTTTGACTGATGAACTAACCTGACCTTTGACTAATGAACCTTTGAGAATGAACTAATATATTAACGAAATCTGTTTGATTTTTTTATATTAGATAACCTGGTTCAGATGACTGTATTATATATTTTCACACACAAAAATCACAGAATGCTCTTCAGATAATACTTTTTCAAATACAGAATTTTTGTGGAAATTTAACATCACGATTTTCTAAAAAAAATCTCAAAAATGAGCTGTTCTCGACGGTTAAAACGGGGCATAACCCGTTAAACGCGTTTTTCTCAAAATTACTTTTGAAACATCGGTAACCACGATATCTCAAAAATCACTGCACGGATCAATTTCAAATTTTACGATCTTCTTTTACACATCAAAAAACAGTACTTCAACGACGGATTTTTTTCCGCTTCCTAGTTTTTTTTTAATCAACAAAAATAGAGCATTTTGTTCACCGAAAATCGATACTCTCAATTCGGACAGCAGCCATCTTTTAAAAAATCTACATTTTATCGAATCCTGCATCCAAGCACGAGATAATTTCATGCAAAAACTAAGCGTGTTTGATTTTTTCATTCTGGATTATGCGTTTCCGAGCAGCAGTGGTCACCGCGAAGAACATTTTTCAATCAGTTGTCCGCAAAAACCATTGCAACTACTACAATGATAAATATTTTTCAATGCAGAAATTGTCGAAGATTCCTAAAACTATACTCTTTAATATAAAAAATTAAAAATTAAAAATCCTGCACACGTTTTCCCAAAAAAAAATCACGAATATTCCTCTTTGTTCCGGCTACAAGCTAGCCCGTTGAATGTGAAGTCTCTCAATGGCGAAAATAAATCAGTACAGTCGTGCTGTCGCAGAATGACCCCGTGATCGGGAAAAAATAGAAGGCCAGTTTTTTGGCAGGTGATTCCATAGGTGCCGCGGGTGCTAAATCCGAGTTTGCCTAAAAATCGGGGTGCAGAGTTTTTTAGGGGATGAAAGGGGATGGGGGTGGATTGATGCCATATTACAACCCCTACGAGGTCGGCGCCGTGAGACAAAATGTTCAGAAAAATTCGCGCTGTAGTTTTGTCCACAGCGCCGAAGTCGTGGAAGTTCATTTTGAGGATGAAAAAGTGGGGTGAAGTTTTGAATAATCAGTTTTCATTCCATAACTCTTTCGGAAAAATTCGTACACTTTTTGGTCAAATGGGAACGTTGTAGTCCTTGAAAAGACGCGTCGATCGAGTATTTGATCACCACTCTCCAATAATATCTTCACCCCCTAAAAAGTTGTTGAAATACCAAAAAAAAAAAGATTTGTTTATCGAATAACTAAAAATCAATCGATTTTTCGGATATGGTTTATATATACGAAATATAGAGAATAATTTTCTCTCTCTTTTCGTTTCTAGGGACCACCCTCGAATTTTGATTTTCCAACTCCTCTCGTGGGTTGAAAATTCAAAATGAAATTCTGAGAACACTATTGACCGCGCGAATTCGCCGCCGTGGAACAAGTTGTAGCTTGAACCCTCAGCTACATTTTTGTCCACAGCACCAAACTCGTATCTCGTTATTTTCGGTCGACAGTTTTCCCAGAATTTCATTTCGAATTTTCAACCACCGAGAGGCGTGGGAAAAAGCAAAATTCAAGAGTAGTCCATACAAACTAAAATATAGAGAAAATGATTCTCTACATTTCGTACATTTAAAACATCCCCGAAAAGTCGATTGTTTTTCAGTTATTCAACAAACAATTTTTTGTTGATACTTCAACAATTTTTTGGGAGTGAAGATATTATTAGACAAGGATTATCAAATACTCCATCAACGCGTCCTACAACGGCTACAATGTTCCCATTTGAACAAACATTGCATGCATTTTTCATAGAGTTATCGAATTAAAACTTATTTTTCAAAATTTCACCCCACTTTTTCAGCCCCAAAATGCACTTCTACGACTTCGGCGCTGTGGACAAAAATAAAGCCCACGTTTTTCTGTACATTTTGTCTCTCTGCGCCGACCCCGTGGGGGTTGTAATTTGGCATTAATCCACCCCCATCCCCCAAACAAAAACTTGGATTTAGCATCCGCGGCACCATCAAAATTACCTGTCAGAAAACTAGCCTTCTTCCAATTTTTTTTCCGATTCCAATATACAGCACGACTGTACTAAATTTAGAACTACGCGCGAACAACTTTGTTTCCACCACTGTGTTTGTTTCTGTGTGCAACGGGCTGATGGGGTGAGGGCTATGTATCTCGTATTAGCCTAGAGTGCAGACATTTGGAGAGATTGTTCCCGAAAATCACTCATGGGATTTCAACGGATGTCCTTACATGCATACGTAATTGATGGAACACAGCTACGTGCGTTTAGTGTGTACATACTAGGCTCTGGTGAAGGGAACGTGAGCAATGTACGTCGAACAGGGAAAATATTTTCCGTGTGCAGGCTTGTAGCAGCTGTGGCGGTCTCTTTGGATAGCTTGCCGCCGCATAATTCGTAATTATACCGATAGCGATTGGAAGAGAGACAGATAAACAGGGAGGGAGAGAGAGATTGATCGATTGATTTATATTTATTAAGCCCTAGTCACTCACTTGGAGGCAAATGCAAACTCTGATTATGATTATACTAACAATAAGAATCATATTAACAACAGAAATAACAATAATAATAATGTCTAAATAATAAAAACTATAATGATGCAGCAAGTGATATATAATAAAACCAATAATAATCTAAAATAATAATCATAACTATGTCAAAATAATATCAACCATAATGATATAGGAAGTAATGTAATAACAATGATGCAAATAATAATAATCTAAGAAGTGATACAACGAACATAAAATAACAATAAAAACAATGGTAATAACAATAACGCCATTAGCGATAAAACAATAATTGAAAATATTGGTACTTATATATCGCGCTCAAATAGATGAGCAAAACGTCTTTCAAAAACAGAGAGAGAGAGAGAGAGAGAGAGAGAGAGAGAGAGAGAGAGAGAAGGAGAGAGAAGGGGAATAACAAAGTAATAAAAAGAGAGCTAAGGGGGTGGGTCGAGGGAGGAAAATAGCGACGAAGACATTTTTAACAAACCCTTAGCCTCTCCAATTACAACTTTATTGAAGCGCCACCTCACCACAAAAAGTGACCTAACCTCTCGCTCCTGATCGACCTGCACAATTCGTTTTTTTTTTTATTTCCTCATCCTTTAAAAACGTGGAACGAAGAACGAAGCGCGGACGGACCAACGTCGCAATTTTTCCAACTCTCTCATCCTGGTAGTATTAAGGTGGGGATAAAAATTCAATGCACTCCCTTCGTACTGAAATCGATCTGGTCCGTCGGTTCGAGATTTTGAAATTCATAGAATATACCTGAAGTTTTTTTTCCTCTTCCTCTCCCGCGCATCGCTTTCCCGCTTCGCCGCATCGGATCGAATAAATTAACTAGCCGTTCACGCCGGCGATTCGATTTCACTTGCGTATCATCGAGACGAATTGACTTTATATATCCCGGCCAACGTCGCAACCCGCGATATCGAGACTCTCGGGACTCGGAAACCTCGCCCCGTGCAACCCAGCCCACGCTTTTCTCATTCTTTCGAATAATATTTTCTTCCGATCGAGCATAAATGTCGTGATTCAAATTTACGATGCGGAAAGATGTGCAGTGTATACCCATGGGCAATATATACACACACACACATACATACAAATATATATAGATATATATTAGGGTAGCACACAATTTTGAGCTCTATTTTTTCCTTTTTCTCACCATCCATATTCTTTGAGGATAAAAAAAAATTGTCACGGAAGCTGCGAGCGGCTAAAAAATGTTTAGCCTCCCAAAATTTAACCCTCCCAAAAATTCAAATTTTCATTTAAAAAATCGGTTTTTTTGTTCTAACCCAATTCTAACCCAACAAAACGACCTATGATCTTGTTTACAGACAAGAGCTCTAAATAATTATTGTATGAGAACAAAGATTATAATTCTTGGGTTCTGACCCAAGAAATTTTTCAGAAATTTCGTTACACATCGTTTGTAATAACTTAATCAATTGGAAATTAAGTCGGTTGGGAAAGCGATTTTGGTGGGTAAAAAGTCCACATCATGATTTTTTTTAAAGTACAGATATTTTTTACTATCTTATGCAAAATGTTCCACAATCCACCAAAAATTGTTGCAAAATATAGAATTGAAGGGGCGATTGTGCCATCGACGAGATTTCGTTCTTGGGAAACTACCCCGGAATGATGCCATCAGCTGATTGAATACGCAGTCTGATTTATTAGACTGAATATTGAACAATATGTTTAATCAAATATAAGATATGTTTAATATATCCAATAATTTTTTAATCATTCAATCAATTCAATATATACATGTGTGTGTGTGTGTGTGTGTGTGTGTGTGTGTGTGTGTGTATCCGCATAAATGATTAAATATATCAAATATATCATATTAAATATATCTTATATTTTATTGTACAGGGTGTCCAATAGGAAGTTGCTGAAACTAATCGACTGTCACTTTAAACCATGTGCACAGAATCAGGAAAGCCAAATTGCTTTAAATAGAGGAAACTCTGCAGTTTTAAACGCACATAAATCAAACCCAGACAAATCTTTTTTATGTCAATTTATTACATCTTATGAAAATAACGAAAAAGTACAGTGATTAATGATAGATATTTTCGAAGTGCGAACCGTTAGATTGTGCACAAAAATCAATTCTCTTTTCAAAACTGTGAAAAACTGTGTCCAACATATCGTTCGTAATGCCGCGAACCACTTCCTGGATGGCCACGATCAGTTCTTCTACTGTGCTGGGGTTTTTAGCGTGACAACGATCTTTAATGTAACCCCACAAGAAAAAATCACAAGGGTTCAGGTCCGGTGAGTACGGAGGCCATTCTAGTCCGCCTTGAGCAAACTTAGGGTACCCCAGACCGATTACTCGAGTCCCATATACGCGATGAATAGCTTCAAACACCTCATGACTCCGGTGCGGCGTCGCTCCATCTTGGATGAAGTAAAAAAATTTAACCAGTCCCCTCTTTTTTGCATAAGGGAAGAATTTCGTTTCCAAAAGCTGTTTGTAACTCTCTCCTGTTACCGTAGATTCCAAGAATTGCAAATAAATTCCCTTTACTGAAATCACTGCCCATGCTGTTACTTTCTGTGGATGAAGGGACTTCGCTAGCGATATGTTGGGATTTTCCGTTCCCCAACACCGGTAATTTTGCTTGTTTACGTACCCATTCATCCAAAAATGTGCTTCATCGGAATAAATAATCAATTTCTCATTAAGTTCTTCGGCTTCAAACATTCCCGTAATAGTGTTACAAAATTCGATGCGTTTCGTCATGGCATGTTCAGTTAACAATTGATGAGTGCTTATTTTATACGGATGAAACTTTAAAAAATATTTCAAAATGTTGTGTTATGATGATTTGGTTATTTTTAATGCTTGAGCAGATTTCCGAATCGAATCATTTGGATTTTGTTTGAAATAATTCTCAACTTCGTTGATCTTCTCTGGTGTAGTCACCGTAACAGATGGACCTGGCAACTCGTGTCTACGGTCCTGGAGTGTATCATACTTCACGAAGTTATCGATTATCCTACAAAAATTAACGTAACATTACTTCAATGCAGTTTAATTGAATTGAAACACAAGTTGTGTGATAGATGAATATGAATAAATATTCAATTCTTACCTTTTCAGAGTGTTTTCGCTGGCAACTCTATGAGTTCCAAACTTAGTACGAAACCCTCTATACGCATTACTATAAATTTTTCCCCTCGAGAAGAAGCACTCAATAAGACATACTTTTTCTTCCGTGGTGAGCTCACTCATTTTTAGTGATGCCGTCGAGCGAGACGAGACGAGAATTTCGTCTGTCTCGTCGCGGAAAAATTTCGAGAAATATTTCTCGTCTCGAATTTCGAGACTCTCGAAATTCTCGATAATCTCGGCGAGTCTTGGGCTGCTTGTATGGGCTGGGCTCGAATAATTTGAATACGAAGAAAACGCTTTGAAATACACTTTTATTATTCGGACGGGTTAAGAATTTGTTGAATTGCTGATTTCAGGCTGCACGTCAGCCATCCCTTTATACAAAGCAGACTTCTCGCTGATTCATTGGTCATCCTATTTCGATGTTTCCTTAGGATCAAACCAGCCTTCGAAAACAAACGTTTAGCCGGGACGCTTGTCGCCGGGATGCTCAAGAAATATCGCGCCTTTTTTGCTAAATTCGGAAACGAATCCGAGTTGTTTCCCCACCACTCCAAAATATTCTCGTCTCGGCTCGCCCGTTTGAGTTTACAATATCGTTCGAATTCTCGTTGTGGTTCACTACAGTCTTCTGCGTGAAAAATCTGCGTTGAGGCCTCATAAAGCTCATATGAATCGAAGGATCCCTGGTTTCCTTGATCCGATAAACTTTTACCCTGAGATGGTATCATATCGACGGTGGAATTCGCGCAATATTGTTCTTGGAAATTTTTTTGACATTTAGCAATTGATAACGTTTCTATGTTACGACCCCAAGACGTAAGTTGAAACGTTTCAACTTTGTGCCGAGGATCGAGGATGAGAACAACTCCGTATATCCAATTCGTCTTTTTACAATGTTTGATCATTTTATCTCTCCCAGCTTGAAAAGCTTCGATAAATTTCTCGTCGACGTCACTTCGCGATGGCTTCTCATCAAGTTGGTGAGTTACCGTCTCGATTTTGTCAAGAAGCATGTTTAACCCCACAATTACCAACGGCAACGTAATGTACGTTTGACCACCGAGAACCGTCGACAGATGATCAAATGGTTTTAAATATGCGCACACAGTCTCGATGATTTCCCATTCTTCGGGTTTGATTATCATATCCCGAAGTTCTTCATAGCTGTGCATAAGTGCGTTAAGAGCCGACTTGAGACTCAGTGCTGTTCGCAACATTATATAAGTCGAATTCCATCGAGTTGATACGTCTATCGTTATCGTTATTTTTTTTTCATTGACGGCGTCACAATATGCGTGCAATTTACTCATCCACTGCTCAGACCTCGCAAGTTTTACAAGCAATTTTCTCAATTTATTAATGACATTGTTTTCGTTTGATTACTCCCATACAGACAATACGGTCTCTTCGTCAGAGCTGCCGATATCGGTAGATAACTCGAAATTTGAGTGTTCCGGATTTAGAGCGTTCAATGTATCTTGTACTCCCAAATTCAAGATGTGAGCGAAGCAACGGAAGTGAGAATCACTCGCGTTGAATTCGATGCCTTCCCCAGATAAGAGAGCAGAGAAGATTTTCTAAAATTCTCCCAAAAAATTAACATAATATTAGTAATTGTAATTCTCTCGAATAAATACAGTTACTATTATTTTTCTCATTCGGTGCCCCCGAAATCAAATGCCGACTGAGAAATTCCAGGAATCTCGAGATTGACGAGAAATTCGAGAAATCTCGAGAAATTCGAGAAATCTCGAGAAATTCGAGAAATCTCGAGAAATTCGAGAAATCTCGAGATGTCGAGAGTCTCCATCGAGAATCTCGTCAGTCGAGAAAAATTTCTCGTCTCGTCTCGAGATCTCGAGACGAGAATTTTGTAAGACGAGACGAGAAATTTCTCGATCTCGTCTCGTCTCGCCGAAAAATGTCTCGTCTCGACGGCATCACTGCTCATTTTGACGCGCGCGTACTTGCTTCGACCACGGCTGGAATAAAACTGCGGGGCCTCAGGTATGCGCCTTAGAAAAAGGGACACCCATTGAATTCATGGAGGGAAGAGACGCTTATTTAGTTTTAGCAACTTCCTATTGGACACCCTGTATATTGCTCATCAATAATAGTTCAAATGAATATATTCAATCATTTATGTGCATATATATATGTGTATATGTGTTTATATATGTATATATAGTCATATATATATATTCGCACAAATTTTCTATTTTTTATGTTAAATAGATATTGTTTTAAATATATCCTTTAATATTGAGTCTAATAAGTCGGCCTACGAATTTTATCAGCTTTGAGTATTATTCCGAGGTAGTCTCCCAAGAACCGAAAATAGTGAAGGTTCAAGTGTGGTATAAAGGTGAATTTGGTCGTAAGAGCCCGCAAGGATACGCGAAGCGATATTGGAAATAATTATTGATCGCTATCTATTTTTCTCCAGGGACGATGTTACCTTTACTTCGTTCGGGGTTGCATTTCTTCCCCCACTTCTCAACGCTATTCGTCATCTCTCTTTTGATTTTTATGTCATTGCGAAAAAAGCGCGTACACGAGCAGAACGCAATGTTGTCACTGCATGTAATGAAATATTGAAGTTTAAGGGGGGATTGTCTTTTTTTTCGCAAAATTTACCGCTTTTTGGGAATTTTTTTGTGAAGAAAGTATACAACGGAAAACTTGTGAAACTTGGCATATAGTTTTATTGATCTGTTTACTACATACAACATTTTTTTTTAACAATTTCATTAAAAAATCCGCCTCCCACCCCCCTCGACGCGCGATGGTCCTTTTTTGATGGTGTGCACGATTTCTCAAAAACTATTCAACCGATTGCCTTCAAATTTGGACAGAATGCTCAGCTGACATCCTTTTATCGTTTGATGAAGCAAAAAAGCAATACGTTTAAGAGTTTTTTATTTATAACAAAAAATCGATCAATTTTTTTCGAAAAATCGATACTTCAAGTTCAAAACGTCACCGAATCGTCAATTTTTTTTTCCCCTTCATCGAACGATAGCTATATGTGTCTAAAGTAAAATGCTTTTTGGGTTTTTGTTGCAGGATGAACGTGAAGGCTGTAATCGTGCACACCATCAAAAAAGGACCATCGCGCGTCGAGGGGGGTGGGAGGCGGATTTTTTGATGAAATTGTTTAAAAAATTTTTTGTATGTAGTAAACAGATCAATAAAACTATATGCCAAGTTTCACAAGTTTTCGGTTGTATACTTTCTTCACATAAACATCCCCAAAAAGCGGTAAATTTTGCGAAAAAAAAAAGACAATCCCCCCTTAACTTTTCGAACAGTGCTTTTGCACTTGTATGCGCAAATTTTTAATCGTTAGTCTGCCTGTTCGAACAAATGGATGTACACGTCTTCTCTCTCTCTCTCTCTGTCTCTCACTCTCTCTACAAGCCAGTCTCATAGAACGCAGCAGCATCGATCGGGCTGTCGTTGGAATTTTCGAAGCCCCTGAAGAGCCAATTACTCGCTAAAAATCCAGGGCTCGACATCCGCGTACTTCCGTATGGTATTTTCCGTCGCCTATCAGGACATCATAGATTTGTCCTTCCTGCCATTCGTCATTTTGGATTTGACGGTTTTTAGGCAACGAGACCACCAACTGCTCCGTCTGCATATACGTGAAAGCAACGTACACCCCAGTACGGGTTCATCCCACAAGGGGGTTGACGTGTACGTGTATGCCAGCCTAAAGGGGTTCGTGCTCAAAGCGTACGCAAGCACGGGGATTCCCCATTTCATTCTCCTACCCCCAAAGTCCTCATTCGTCAGCCTCTAGACGCTGGAAAAAACGCGGCAAGACCGGCAACAAAGAAAGCAACGAAAGTCCCACAAAAACGACACGTTCGAATCCATAGCCAGCGCATCATCGCTTTGTCGATGTCGGTTCCCACGTTTCCTCTCGTTTCCTCCGGGAGTTCACATTTCCACGTTCCTAGGCTGATCCACTTTACGGTATCCGGGTGCGCCAATGCGCGATATCGCACCACCGAAAATCTATAAATTTATGAGCCAGTGTACGAAGCTCTGTACGGGAAAAAAGTGCACGCACGGACAGTTCTTCCTGCTGTACCGACTGTTGGTAAGAATGTCACGCTCTCTATTTCGAGCCAGCAACGCAAATTGGCTTTGAGCCACTTCGACTGAAACCACATTTGACTCCCCTACATACACATCCGCAGAGGCACGAAAGTTTTTACACCCGTGATGATCACAGGAGGATAGAAGGCCATTTTTATTCAAGGTCAACATTTTTCTCAACTTTGTTCGAGTTTTCGTCCCCATCGAATGCTGAGTATATCGCGAACGCGCAATTTCACCATCCGGGAAAATCATCGCAAAAAATTAATTGCTTCTCTTCCGAATTTGTTTTTTGACCACACTCATTCTCGCTTCTTCCTCTATTTTTTCTCGTTACGAAGAGCAACTTCCTTTCTATTCAAGCAGTTCGGGAAGAAAAAAAATCGTAAACCTATTTACCAAACGGCGTTTTGAAGATGATAAAACCACCTTCATTTTGGTCTTTTATTTTCATTTTTGCGATTTATTTGTACCCGGTACGTCATTTTGGAAATGCCGCTTTTTTACGATTTTCGCACTTTGCAGAATCGCGTGCTGGACTGAGAAATAATAGTAATGTCACAGTTTAGTGATAAGATCTTTGAAAGGAAACCGTTAGCTTTAGTTTCGTGAGAAAAAAAATTGCGATTTATTTTCGGAGAGTAATTAGTTCTCAAATGTTTCTAAATGTATGAAAAATGTCAACTTCTAAATTCATTGTAAAAAAAACTACTATCTATTTTGAACTTAGCTTTGTTTTAAAAAGTTCTCCAGTTTATATTCCTTCCGACTGTGTGCTACATGTCTTAGAAATAATTCATTATGTGGTAAAAATAAAGAAATACGTTTTTTTTTTATAATGAATTTAGAGGTTGAAATTTTTCATACATCTGAACATTTTCAAGAATTTCGCAGCTCAAGAGTCATTTTCTTGAAACCCATTGTATCAAATAATGGCTTATTTATAATAAACATACATTGCAGAATACAACAAAAGTTGTTTCGTGCTATTGCAACCACAAGTGAAAAAGTTATGGCGGTTTAATTGCAACATTTCAGATAATTACAAAAACGAAAAAAAAATCATATCTCCATTAATGTGACACTTAGGACGTAGGATCTAAGGATGAAAAAATTAGCAAATCCCGAGTCGACATTTTCAGCCCATTCTGCCCCTCTAGATTCCCACAGTGGTAGGAGATAAAGGCAGTAAAGGCGCTTCGTATTCAATATAAAATGAGCTCCTACTTAACGCCTAGAACGGGAACAAATTTCCCTTTTCTCCACATGCAGGCGCTAGGGAGGACGTCGATTGGCACACGTATACACGCACACGCATACCCTCTATTGCGCATATAGAGATACATATGCTTGAATACGCGCATACGTGGACACACGTATATACCCTCACACATACATGCCTAAGCATACTCCAACACACGTATACTAGTACCTACACGTATGCATGCGTGCCTGCTATAGGGATCCGCGTGTACATGCATACATGACGGTAATTTCTATCAAAAATATTGTAACTGTTAGCCCAAGATCCATTTCTTCCACTTTGGAGAGTTGCTGGAGCTGCAGGGGCAAGTTCAAGGCAGTCGTCTGCTTTACAGGCTTCAAAAAATCGATTTGAAGAAGAGGAAGGATTATTGTATGGCCCGGGGATAGCTGATTAACATCTAATTAGTGTAAGTATCCAAAAACTTATATTTTTTGGACCGAAAACTTTAAAGCCCGTTTTCTCGAGTTTTCATTTTCACAAGTTTTAGAAAACGGTGCCGGCGATAGCAAAAACAATATATGTCCGATCGAAAAAAATCAAAGTGATCTAGCTTCAGTATTAAATTATCTTCTATTTGAACCAAAAAAGTTGGACAAAAGTACTATTTAAATTACTTGTTTTGCAACTTAAAGTGAATTTTTTTTTTTCAAAAATGTGAATTTTTTTTTTCAAACTTCGAAAAAATTTGGAATTTCATCATTTCTTCGGTATTTTTTTAGTTCATATAGAAAAGGAACTTATAAAAACTAAAAAAAAAATTGGTTCGACTGTTTCAGATGCATCGCACGACCTCCATCACCGGCACCGATTTACAAGTGCAGACTCCAGGCGCCCCAGAAAAATCGTTACAACTTTGAAAAATTTCAATATTTTTTAACAATAAAAATTGTTTTTTAAAGCTTGAATATAATACACTATCGTCTCAATTTCGTTTACCGCAATCATTTCCTTCCCTTTCAAAAAAATTGCTGAAAAAACGCTTTTTTCGGCTTCTAAAGTAGACTACTGCCTTAAAGCGAATGCGAAAGGTTCGCTGGCTGGAGACAATGGAAAGGCCATTGAAAAGTAGGCCTCTACGGCGAACACGTGGTCCTACCTAGTCCAACGCATGACGGTTACTGAAAGCTATCAGACCCGCTCTTTCGAATGCGACCATCCGCACCCGCGTTTCGTCGAAACTGCCAAATGCGCGATAGGTCCAAACGCAATCAAAAGAGGAGCTGCAACGAGTTCAGCTCGGTCAGGTAGGAGTATAAGGGCCTATGCAGGAGGTAAGCAGCGAAGGAAGAGCATGTGGCGGCCCATAGTAGGACTTCTAGCAGTAAACAGACTCACGTGAGGCTTACATAGGATCAAAAGCCTTCAAAATGGGCGGAAAATTTCGACCCAGGATGGCTCCTCAATCCCCCAAAAAATTGTGTCGGTCCATGCACCAAACACCATGTACACCATACGCCAAACACATAATAACAGTTAACGATTATTACACTTGATTCCAATTAATATTATGAATAAATACATTTATATTACAAACACATTTACTATTATCAATATATCGATAATAATAATGAACGATGAAAAATGTCCAATACTGCAACAGCGTGGAAATATCGAAGCACACCGGCAAGAGGAGACTAAATTGAAAGAAGGAGAGGCAGAGGAAGATGAAGAGCACGTATCTGACGACAAGCTCGAAAGATCAATGGTGATATTGAGAGAGAGAGAGAGAGAGAGAGAGAGAGAGAGAGAGAGAGAGGGGGGGGGGAGAGAGAGCAAAAAAAGGATTAGATGAGCTACAGCAGAAGTGGTTAGACAGGGATAAAAGTAGCGAGAACAAGGTAGCGCAGGAGCAGAGCGGAAACAAGAGAACATCGAGTGCTCCATGGTACGAGAGTACTTCTCTATGCCGCTCCTTCTTTTTGCAACGTTTCCTGACTGACGGTCTGTTCACTCTGTGCGTTCCGATGTATCACAGGTAGAGCCCCGAGATCCCGGGACTATAATATAATTTGCTCATCACGCCACGCGGGATGAGGTGGAAATGTATACGGAAGAAGGGAAACGGTCCGTTACCAGGGAAACAGGTGGAAAGTTGAAACCGCTTCCAGATACACTGCGAGGCTCCGCTTAATAATTGAACTCATCGGGATACACGAGGTTTCCGTTCGACTTCTGCATTAAACGGTGAACGCACTGAGCGAAATTTTTCCTCCATCGTTCGTTGCTCATCCCTGCATTCGATTGCTCGTGCCAGTCATGCCCGAAGCCAAAGCAAAGAGGATTGGAAAAATGGCTGTTTGAAAATGCGAGTATGCGAACATATCTATGATGTCAAATAACCTTAATGGAAAACTGCAATTTTTTTCGGTTGAAGATTATCCGGTGAAGTAAAAAATAATTGCAGCTTCCGGGTGCAAAATAGCTCTGGACTGTGTGTAAATAATATTGATATCTATATAATAATGATAAATAAACAGCCGTTTATGCAATCTTCCGGCCGAATAATAGGGATGGCTTTGAAGTTTGCATCGTTAGGATGCAATGGAAGTTATTTTCAATTTTGTTTTATCTCTACGTTTTTATTACAACCTATACATTTTTTCAGGGTAATTTCTCGGGAGTTGACCACGAGAAAGAGATAGCCAATAGAAATATTTTATAAGACCATGCACGAGATGTCATCTGTTACTGCTTAAGGGATAAGGCCACAGAAGAATTTTCAAAAAATCAATTTTTTCGCGAAAACGGTGCTTTATGATCATAAGACTAAGCAGCTATTCGATTTATAGCAAGAACATTTTTGTTCCACCGACTTTGAGCGTATAACGTAAGCCCACCTCTGGCACGGCCAGAGGCATATGTAAAACTTTAAACGCGTTTTTCTCTCATTAGCTTTTTTCCAATTGGCGTGACGAGTAACTTCAACAATTTTCACTCGATTTACTTCAAATTTAAAAGTTATGTTCCTAATTGCATTTCGCAGAGCAGTACGCCTGGAATTTCTGATTCATCGAAAATATTACATTTTATGAGCAGTTTGATACGAAATTTTCCACTGAAAATTCATTCCTACAACTACAACAACATTGAAATGCCCACAACTTTTGAATAAAACAATATTTTTCCAATTCCGTATGTACGTCTCTAGGTATTATAATGTAGATTGACGAGAATTTTTGTTTTTGGTTCTAGGTAAAAAATTGTGAATGTTAAATGTCACGCCGTGGTGCACCTAAAAAAAAGATAACAAAAGAAAATATTAGTAGTCGGTCATTTTGTACATCGAAAAAAAAGTATATATTTTCCAACAGCTTGATATTCATACTAAATAGATGTGTAATTAATTTTATGAGTGAATCACTTTTTCATGCGAAAAAAATTGTTAAATTCGCACATGACTTTATACCCGTTACTGTGGCTTAACCCCTCAATTCACTTCGCATCGGGCGCAGGTGTAAGTGTCCTGGCAAAAGTTTGGCAAAAGAACATAAAAAAGTACGTGAAATCCTTTTAAATTGTTTCGTTTACTGCTAAAATATTTGGAAGGGTTCATGTTTTTAATTGTCATGATGTTGTTTTGTAAAAATAATGTTTATTTTGGTATTTATAAAACAGTTCACGAACAGTGCTGTCTTATAACCTCAAGATTTTGCACGTATTGTTTCTACTCGTTTACATTCTGAATGTGGCAATCTCTCCCGGAATATCAGGAAAGATGGGCACGTACAGTATGATACGATTTATGATGGCCATAGTATTACTTGTGATGTGTTCAAATGATCAATTTTCAGGCTTCAGTGCATAGTTTGCCAATTTTGGGTACGCGAAAGCCGTATTGAATTCGATGAACCTACGTGTGGTCAGAAGAAAAAAGACATAAGCATCAAAACATCAAAAGCAAAGAAAAAACCGAGAGTAGAATTAAGCGCTGGCCATCTCTCCTCTACTCCAATGGCCATCCCATCCGGATACTCCGGGACAGATGACCAATCGTGATCGGTTGATAAATTTCAAGATTGATCCCATAAGAGTTTGCTTTATTTTTGTAAATTATCTTGAAGTTAAATGCTCTAAGTTTAGTTACTAATGGGGATAAGTAAAGAAACGTCTGTACTTTTATTTGGACGGATCCTTAAAAAAACTGTATCCAACTATCCCGGAGTTACTATATATTAAAATTGTGGATCTCTTTTTCGTACCCTAAAGCGGTGGAAAAAAAACGCGAGTGACGAAAAAAAAAAAAAAAAAATCAATTTTCGCTGCATTCCAAAGATGCAAACTTCAACATCATTGATAGTTGTTCCTCCGCTGACGTTTATTATGAGGAATGTACAGGGTGAGTCACTGGAAATAATGGACTCGAAAAAGAGACGCCTCGAGCTTATTTCCGCCTTATTGATTTTTTAGAATTGTATTAGTTTTAATTTAGAAAAATGAACTGGAAGGACGACTCGAAAATAGACGTTTCCATTTCGTCGAATGGAGACGTCGTTGAAATGAGTTTACTCGTAAGAAAAAAAAAACCAAGGCGACAAAAATCTTGGTAAACCCTTTAAATGTTGTCTCTGAGTCTTTTGCCAGAAGCAAATATTTGTAGAATTTTTTGAGGTTCTACTTCTTAGTAATGAGAGTCCCTGGAAATTAGAAAAATAATTTGTATTACGTTAAAGGGTCTTCTCACTTTAGACGCTACAAAAAGGTTATTTTCATGATTTTTTGATAGGTTTATATTATGGATATTGATGTAAACGTTGATACGCTTAATAAATATACTTTCGAAATACATCAACATTTAAAAAAAAATGTATTTATGTAACCCAAACAAACTGTAAACGCGTTTTTCCCGAAACAACGTCTTTCGGCGGCTTGTTGATAAAATCTTCGAAACTACTGAACCGATCCTTATGAAATTTTAACCACATATTCTTTTCAACTATAGCTATAGCGCATATCAAGGATTTTTTTAAATTTTCATATTTACTCATTTTTTGCCAAGAACTGTGAAAAAACACGTTTTTTTTGTTTTTTCGAAAAATGTCCGCCATTTTGTTATTTTTGCATATATCAAAAATCGTATGATATGCGCTACAGCCATTAACATACTGAATCTAAAACCATTTAATTTTTTTGCTTCGTATGATGAATAGTGACTAGTATTTTTTTTAAATGTATTTCGAAAGTGTATTTATTGAATGCAACAACTATTATATCAATATCTATAATATAAACATATCAAAACAATTAATGAAAATAGCCTTGTCTTAGCGTCTAAAGTGAGAAAACCCCTTAATCAATTGAGTTTATACAAATGATTGAAGACGTATGCATGTATATTGAGAGAGAGAGAGAGAGAGAGAGAGAGAGAGAGAGAGAGAGAGAGAGAGAGAGAGAGAGAGAGAGAGAGAGAGAGGAGAGAGAGAGAGAGAGAGAGAGAGAGAGAGAGAGAGAGAGAGAGAGAGGGAGAGAGAGAGAGAGAGAGAGAGAGAGAGAGAGAGAGAGAGAGAGAGAGAGAAACAGTCGCTCGCCGATTGCATATAAGAGAACAAATCTTGAAATTTCTATCGCTGATGATAACGTTCCTCTCCCCCATCACCGAGGCATTATCTTTCAGATACGCGAGTTCGTTCCTCTGATACTTTCCAATCTTATAAAGAATTTTGCAATGTCTCATTGCAAAAAAGCGCACGAGTTCGTTGACGTATAAAATTGCAACTATAGTGGCAGTGAAATTTCCAATATTCCATATCCACGTATATCCTCTTATATACATATGTGTCATATTCGCTGCTCGGCCTTATCACCTTGATCGAGTTCACGATTTCAAGCGATTCGGTCGTTATTGCCTTTTTCTTCCGGAGCCCGGCATAGCGATCGCCTGGGGAGCTGCCTTCATTGTAGTCGTCACCCCGTTGTTCTTCCTGCTATTCCGTTTCGCGAATGCCAACAGCGACAGGCGCCCCCTGCAGCCACTTTTTATTAAAAGCCAAGCAAAGAAAGATTGGCCGAGAAGCCTTCCGAACGCGTTTGGAATTTGATCCCGGCCTCGATAACCAGCGTTGATGGACAAAGACTTCGGATCGTTTAGGATAAAATGAATTTCGGGCCTCCATTCGCTCCAGCAGTGAAAGTTTATACGTTGCAGGGTGTATGAAGGAAAAATTCATTGTTCTCTGGCTTTCGGCGGAAAGCGGTCGAATCGGTTGTGAAGTGACGCTGCAGAAGTCACCAAAGCGAATGGTTTTCCACAATTGCTGGTGGTAAATATGTGTGCACTCACGTTGATGCCTAATGCAAAACGGTGTCGAATTATCGCAATGCCACCGCTGCTGTTGATGCATGTATGCACGTACGGGATGTTTACTAAAGCACATGCCACATGTACCCGGCATATAATGTATGATGCATATACATGCACATAGCACGGACAATAAAGCGCACGCGGTCAAGGATGTATATATACGTACGAATGACATTTTCCAGCTTTCGACGCCTACTGATCGCCATTTCCATACCTCGTATGAAGACCACGAGCATTTTTTTGTCCGGTGTCCTGAGAGGAATGACGAAAAAAAAGCAGGACCCACTCAGTTTGATTTTGCTGTTGAAACAGCTTCGTCGTTCAAGCCAATGATTTTCATTTTCGTCTTTGTTCGTAGGATCCGGAAACTGTTGATTCGCGATTAATCAATAGCAATGTAGCCTGTTTGGGTTACACAATTTGACAGATGAGTTTAACGGTTTTCTGCATGATATCATCGATTGATCATCAGGTTTTCAGGTTGGAGAAACAACACATGCAGAAAACTAAGTAGATTGGTCTGATCGAGTCACGTTACCGCATCATCATTTCCAAGATGAAAACCTCACCAGCCCCCAAGGTTACCGAAAATTCTCTGATCTTCCGCGAGATACTAACTGGCCTGCTAGAACCCAAAGAACCCTGCCACACTCGTCTACAAACACTGCAATCGGAGTTAACTAAAACCTAGTACTATCCAGATGTTTTTGATAATTGATTATTGATTAAGGCCTTAGGCCACCCTATCCGAAAAATAGGCTTTATGGGGATTTCATTTCCAGGAAAACTACAAAATAAATCGAGATTACAAAAAAGGGTGTCTATCATACATATCAGTGACTGTATACAATAACTTTTTTTAAGCGATTAATTTCAAAATGGCGGCGGTGCAGCGTTTTTGCGATGACGTCCCCGTTTTCCCAAGGTCCACCCAGGGAAAGTGAAACATTTGCCTAAAAAATCGTCAGATAATTGTTAATAACAAATTAACTATGCAATACAAACAAAAAATCCTACGTACTTCCATAGACAATGTATTTTTCAAGATATATTCAACATTTCAAGTGAATCGGTTGAAAATGGTCTGGGTTATGTTCTCGGCCAACTTAAAAAATGCAGTTTTGAGATAAACGCGTTTGAAGTTTTGAGTAGTGAGCTGCGGACAAGGCGGCCTTGTATTAAAATTCGAAAACCGAGTACTTAGAGATTTGTCCCAGCCATAATCTTGTGGGACATCATTTTTGAGATCCTAGGGGACCAATTAAAAAAATCGATTTTTCATCAATTCTAGAGTGGCCCAACCCCTTAATCAATAGATGAGTAATTTATTCTGTTCGATTTACAGATGTTACGGGTGCGTTTCATTTTTAAGCATCAATCAATTGATCGTCCATTGATTCTGGGTTTCCGCTACAGAATCAGATTTTTAGGTTGGAAACTCACCACATGCAGAAAATCAAATTCATTTATCTGATTAAGTCGTGTCACCACATCATCGTCTCTAGATGAAAACTTCACCAGCTCCCCAATATTACCGAAACTTGTCTGATCTCTCTCGAGACAACAATTGGGCTGTTAAAGCCAAAAGACCTTTCACACTCGTTACCAAGCTCTTCAATCGGCGTTCACTGGACCATTGTATTGTTCTGCCGAAAGAGCCATACGGCCAGGCCACGTCCTGAAGAGTTACCGGCTCGTACATAACGAGTAGGGTATATAGGTGGGGGCCGACTTAACTAAGCATACCAATGTGGGGCTTCCCCGGCTTCACTCATCGTCTGACGGTGCACGCTGTTCGTGCGCCCTCTCGATGCTTGCCTGACGGAGCACGCTATCGCACTTGGTCGATGGTGGGCTGGGGGGCATGGGATGTTACAGTCCCTCTGTACTCTCCCTGCGGACCTAGCATTTATATTAACCTCTTGACTCTCGCCATCGTGTTGTTTGTGACGTTGGTGTCTAGTCTCGACAAGCTCCCTTTCATCCGGATCTCATGCAGTACAATATAGTGTGTCGTCACCGATGTGTATGATTCACTCGAACGCAAAAGCATCGGGTGACCGGATTTGCGCTTCGGGGCACAGATGCTGATGAACGTTAGCATGAACAGACATACGTGTGAACACGGATTCGAGAGCCTCACTAGGTACAATGATTTTACATTGTGCTTGACGCAAGTTAAAGTCACTCCCTTAGTAGGTGATAGACCCGCCTTGTCAACAAAATGCATCGATAAGGATGAACACCAGCGAGCAAAGTGACTCTGCCTTTCATCCATGCAGAAGCATCCCAATCACCTTTGCATAGCAAGGAGTTATTTCCATTTCAGTAATGACAAAGGAACTTCGCAGCCTTTAGCATATTGGATAAACTTCTGCACGCCTTCATCTATGATTCATCCTAAATCCCCCGAGTCGAGGACACAAGTTCTTGCCTCGACTCCAAAGTCAATTTGGAGACTCTGCAAGTTGAGTAGAAGATTTTTACTCTAGGACAGGTTCACAGCGACTTAATGCTTATAAATGTGTACATATTCAAAAACAAAGGCATACTTGGGGCCAAAGGCTGTCCAGTATTCGCTGAGGACTTCTTCAACATGCCGATCACGTAGGTCATAGAGATGGCGACCCCCTGATGTCTTGGCTTTACGTTGCGTCTTTTTCCCTCCATTGTGGGGGGATTGCGCTGACTCCTGTGCCAGCCCATCCATTTTTGTTCTTCAAACCTTCCTGTAGCCTTCTTTGGCAACCCTCCATACGATACCCGAGTGCAATGTGCACTCAGGTATCACATGGCGCAAATTATTCTAGGTTCTTAGGCTCACTTTGGATTAGTAAATATCCAGATGGTAAATATAAAGTTTCAGCAACTGCCGAAAGATTAGAAAGAAAGAATCTTTCCTTCATACCATCACTACCGTTTGCTCTTCTACACTCATTTATATGTGCTATTCATAAGGTTCACCAGACACCTTGCGCATTTACGTTTACCGTTCAAGTAGCGAGGTAACGAGAATGTATTTAACACGAATGGCCGATTCTTGGCGCAACAACGAACGTCACATGAACATACCAAAAGGTCGTCATCATGTGAGGCCCTCCTAATTTCCGTGGCTCGGTGTGCTCGAGTAGTCGAGGGGACTCGTAAAACGGAAACCTCGTTAGCCCCTCCTCTCGCGTGGACACAAACTCAGAAGCTGGTACCACGTACAAGAGCCACTTCAGCAAAGAGGGTCGGTACTACAGGCCCTTCGTCGTCGTCCACAATTGAATTTGCAATGCAGGTGACTCGGCGACTTGTGTCTACGCACTTGCAAACGTGACCAGGAGTTGACCCTTGACGATTTTGTTTGGGTTAGCTTGAGTTTGTACATGGCCCCTGGGTTGCTTATTATATCGACGTCAATTTAAATTTTTTCTTCCGGCAATTATTTTGACGTTCCGTCTTTTTAAGCAAATTCAAGTTAAGGGGAGATATACACCTAGGAGCCGGAAAAAAGTTCATTTTTGTGAATTTGTTCAAGGAAAACTATTTGAAATTTTGGATTGGGGTTTTAATTATCTAAAAGCATGTACATTCAAAAATATGTTTAATTTTCTTTATTTAAAAATATTAAAAATATACAAGGATATTCTATGGTCCTTGGAGCGTCGTGAAAAAATCTGTGTATACGGTACCCACTGGCGTTTCTTCAAAAATCAACTGAAAAGAAAACCAAAAAGATTATCAAAATAGATACTATAATCGAGTACTTGTCATAGCCGATTTTGAAAATATCGATTTATGACAAAATGGCGAACGTTTGAACATAATTTTTGGGCCAAAAATTAGTTATTATTTTGCCTATAAAACAAAAACTAAGTAACGGAAAAAAATCCTATGACAAGTACTAGATAATGGTGTATAGAATAACCACAAAAAACCTCAAGGCAATCGGTTCATCGGTTTTCGAGAAATGTTGGGTACCGATTTGGAAAACGTGGTTTTGATAAAAACGCGGTTGAAAATTTAGGAATGAATAAATCATGAAATTTGTCAACTTGCATGGAATCATCGATACCAGGCCCATAGTGTAGGTCTTCTACGGTCGACGGAATGTTCATAGCTTCTGAATCCTCGACCTCGACCATCTAGCTGTATATCTCTCCTTAAAGTCTCGAGGTCATCGAATGGTGCGAAGTGCTTAAAAAAATAAACTCAGTGTTGCGGCCTGCAGGAGGAAATTGGATGCAGAGCTCTGCAAGGATCAGGGGAAACCATTGTTGCACCTTGTTCCAGTTGGTAGTCGATTGCAAGAGACCACCCCGGCTCGTACGTGCTGCGTGTATGCTATACACTCGCAAGCCATCCGGCCGAAAGCGCATTACGAGCGTATCAGGCTCCGCGTGCATTATTCATGATCCTTCATCGTAGCCAGCGAGGAAGCACTTCGGCCATGCTACTGTATATCATCCAAAAAGCCTGTATGTGCTCTTTTGGCATACAGACATACCTTGAAGACTGTATATCTATGGGTCTGTAATCCTCCTTGCAAGCTGCTCATACTGTTACTCCAGCTAAAAGGTGACGTCCGTTTCTGCTTGCTGAAGACTCCGCTCCAATTAAAGTTGCGCACTCCTTAGAATTCTGCCCCTTAGAATTCAAAGTCCCCGCAACATATTTATGCAAACTCTTCAACCCTGCCCATATATTGTTTTCTTTTCGAATGGTGAATAGAAACGATGTTCATTCGGTTGTTTGTATGAAATTCCTAGAGCAGGAAGTACCGCTGTGCCCCGACCGATTTGCATAAGGTCCTTCCAACCCCTCGGGCTTCAATCCGGCAGTACAGCGGATCGCAAGTGGAGCATTGGAAGATGCGGAGGGCGTAAGGTGGCAAAGGGGACTTCCTCGTTAATGGAACGTAAGAGCTTTTCCGGCAAGAGAGACCGGTGGCTTAATGGAGGTGAGCATCAGGAATTTGTCGTTGCAGATCCACATGAGCGTCCGAACGGAGTGCCTTCATCCGCGAACCAAGCACCACGCCACTGTTCCACCATTCGTACATTCATGGAATCTGGTCTCCTTGCGGCTTCCTCTCGTCGAATTTCAGTTGAAATCATATTCCCGCATAGGTGATTTTGGCATCCTGTGAACTGCCAGGGATTCCTCAGCGTCGGCCAGAAATAAGGAATCACTGAGTCGCAATAAGGGGTTACCATTGGGATCCGAGCTGAGTGGAATTATGGTCACTTCACCTGGCTTCGAATGAGAACGTTGTACTTCGACACCAGCGAACCGCAAATTGCTTGGTACGTGCTCCGCATCCTTCAATGATGCCTACAACACACACACTGGAGCATCAGAGTATCGAGAAGGAACTTGGGGTGGAACAGCCCTCGTTCGCTACCTGATTTTCGTTTAACCGGCTACATTCCCTATTTTGCTGTGTTTTGGTCATCGTACGCGGCATCGGTACACGCTGTTAATACTTGCACCACTACAAGCTCCGGTATTCAACAATGTGTTAATATCCGTGTACCGGCGGAGCTGTACACCACTATTTCATTGCTACCTCGCACCCTGAACGCTTTCATGCCCTAGCTTCGGCTCCCAGGAGAGTAATAACGAACTGCGTACATCCACTAAACAACGAGCAACACGAGGAGCCGGTCATTTACTGGTTTACGCACGACCAGGATCACACGATACTACCGGCATGTATCAGGCACAACCGAGTGATTTTGTGGACTTGGTGGAAGCAGTGCCAGGTCCTGGTCACCAGACCTGCTGTTGTTGTTCACATTTTTACTGGGATGTAATTACGTACATTGTGAGATCTTGAATACACTGCTAGCAGGGTTGACCCAATCGGCAGGTCGTAGATTTGACCTCTTAAATAAGGTAGAGTTTCTAACGTTTCTAGTTACATTCAAGCAAAGGCTTCATCATCAAAATCTACGGATGTCATCACAGTGTACCAGTGTGGAAAAAGCAGAGATTGTGACTGAGCAAGAAACACCTTCATTACTTCTATTCCACTAAATGTCAGTTATGACATATTTAAATATACATTCATGAAACGAGAATGCCGTTGCATCAAATGCGCCCCGTGGGAGTCCGAAAAACGTGGTACGTAATGACCGTGTTATGGGATACATTTGGAATCTAGGAAGAGGTAACAAGCGCGGCTGGCATTGAAGAACTCCGAGGGAATGGAAAATCCACGAATGAATACCGTTGCAAGTTAAGCGCGCTTTAATCACGCGGTTATTCGAGCTGAAAAATATAATATGCTTTTTTCATAATTATCTCGTTTTAGTTTTCACTTCGTATTTACGTCTGTGGTCTTTGCGCGAGAAACATTGTTATGTACATTACAACCTTCACGTCGCTGTTCATTCTGTTGCAAATATATGCGCCGATGGCTGCCGTCATTAACGTTATACCCATAAAGCTCATCAGGACTTTTTCCATTTCCAGCGGGGTCTTCGTAGTAGAAAAGCAAACCCAAACAAATCCACGGGAAGGGATATTCTAGCGCTAACGTAGAAATTGCTCAGGTAGCAATGGGGCTTGTGGCGGTTTTGGCTGGATACCCTAGCTGTCTGTAGTACGCTGACTACCCGCTTTTTGCGAGGCTAAGCAAACCTTTCGTTACACTAGAAAACCTACTACATTTGTGGATCATCATGTTCGGGTACATTGGGAGCAATTATTGGAATTTGCTGCAATGTTCATAGACTGCTGAACTCTGCTGAAAGAACAGCAGAGCTTTGATCCGTGGCTGATACGCTGCTTCACCAAAATCGAATGTAAACGTCCGGTAAGTGAATAAAAGTGGAAAAAAGTTACGGCTCTTGAGAGAAATCAATCAAGAAGCGAGGGAAGGAGGTCATTGTCGCTTTTTTTTTCATGGGTTGAGCTTTAAAAGCTATTCCTCAGCTCGACCCACTGGGCATGTCACTTCAGTTTACACTCTTCCGTACGGTTGAACGATCCGAGCCATTCTCCATCATTTTTCCCAGCCAGAAGTCCACCATCAATAGAACCATTAGCACAAAAGCCATTTGGCCGTGCGGAGATATCGGGAGCGCGGAAATGGGTAAGGGGTTGCGTCGATGCGTCTTTCAAGCCGACAGGAACGATTCCGGTTGTCCGCTATATCTAGAATGCTCTTGCTGGGCTTCTGACTAGAACATGGGAACAGCGCACACGAACATGTATGTGTGTATGGACGGTACGATACATATACGTGGGAAATGGTAGTACCGTTCGGTTTGTACGTAGCTCGGTTAGTTGCCTCGCTGCTTTGTCGACCCTTTCGTACGTTCCTGTGACCCCTTCTATTTTACTCCACTCGACATTCCTCCTCCACCAACCAACCCTATCTAGGTGAAATGTCCGAGGCTCCACGTCCTCCACCGCGGAGACTGGCGCTTTTCCAAAACCAAGATCCAGAGCATCTACGGCATTTCCCTCCTTTATTCTCACTTCTTTGTCAATGCTAATGCGACGATGATTGGCTGACACTGCCAACGGCCTCTCGTCGCCTCTCGTCTCCAACGCATGTTGAAGATGCCATCAAACCCTCAGGAGTGTTCAGCTGATGTACAGGATAAGGCTGCCATGTGTTACACGTGATATTGCTACGTGAGTGCTTAGAAAAGACAGATGTCCCAATGAGTTCGTCATTGGCGATCCATTCTAAAATCTATCTTCCCCATCATGGCGATCTATCCCCAGTAAGCAGATGCAAAGATTATTCCATTAGGGTGCACTCCCGTCAGGTAAGGCAAATTTGCCATGTAACGAGAGACACAGATCGGAGAATAAGTCAATGTGACTTTACTGCCTTGTCTTTCGAATTTGCCCTGGTGTTGTTCAATGCCCCGAATAGGAGGATCTTCGTCAAGCGAGAGATACATGAAGAGATTGGAGAACGAGGCGGGAATAAAGGTAGCAGTACTTGAACAAGCCTCGTTAACATTCGAGGGATAGATGGCCCGAGAGGGATGGAAGAACGAAGTCAGAGGGTGATCCAGAGGCTGTTAGCTGTAAGGTTGGATGCCGCGTTCCCTGCGAGATTGACTCTCGTGAAGACGCGAAGAACATCGCGAAGCTGCGATAGAACGGGGAAGCCGGTAGGACCTGAGGAAACAGTCGGCTGAGGGAAGGATGTATTCGCGATTGCATTCAATTACTTAATGTCCCCGGCAACGAGGCAACAGGGCTGCTTTTATCGAAGGGACGCAAAGGATCTCCTGCCCCTCTTGCTCCCCAACCTCCAGCTCTTTCCCGTGGGAGAGAATGTCGGATTAGCAGTCGGGTAATTTCACGGAGCTGGCGATTCAGGTCGACATTCGCGTTGCGAGAGAGTCTCTTCCGCATCTAGACTGATTCTCTTGTATACCGAGAGAAAGAAGAAGAAGAAGGGAAGAGCAGACGGTATCGCGGATAAAGATAAACCGACGTTATCCCGACGGTTTCCCGACATCCGGCTCATCTTTTTCCATTTCGATAGATCCTTATTCCTCTCAAGGGAATTTCCAACAATTTCGCCTGAAAGATACAAGGGACAAATGATTGGAATTTCCAATCCTATCATCTGCAAATCTTAATCGCCTCACTGGCCTAACCTTCCCACGCATTCATGATCGCGATGTGCAGGCTCCGAGCCTGCTGGTTATCTCTAACGCGACAAACTTTATTTCTTCCCCCCTCCGTTTCCTCTGGATGCATTGGACTTCTCTCATTTACGGGAGTTACTGTTTCGGGCTTTTTATTTTTATTCACTTAAGGACAGCATCGAGCGCAGCGCCAAAAGCAGATAGGACGTGAAGCAACGCGAGCGCCAAGCTAGAAGCTGAGGGACGTGAAAAAAGCAACACGGAGCTGCTAGCTCGGTGGTCTCGTACAGACGCTTTGATGTCTGTTTTGCGAGGCCATCGTCGCTCGCCCAACCAAAAACCCGGTGTATTTTTCCTCTTTCGCTTTTAACCTTCTCGTTGGGGGCCAGAATATTGTTCGTATATGGAAAGTGGACTGGCCAGGACAAAAGGATTTGCATCGTGTTGACGAAAGTACAGTGACGACGTGGGTGTACTAGGCACCCATATAGAAACCGTACATGCTAATGGGGCAGTGTTAGCCCTGTTATATACCTCTTGCTAAAATATTTTATAGATCAGTCAATAGGGTAGAGTTGAGCCATTGAAAATGCTAGTGAATGATGAAATCGAAAGTGAAGTGAAGTGATTTCAACTGATATGGAGCTGTCGTTTTTAAGTGGTTTGCCTTCTTATTTCCCAGGCAGCAGTGTTGCCCGAGATCAATAATCAGATGGGTAACCACTTAGCCGTGGAGAAACCAGATGGAAGGTAGTTTTGCCAAACTTCCAATGATGACCTTCATCATCTAAAATATTTTTCCTATACTTAGGTTGAAGAGCTCAAAAGAGTCCGGAAAAAAACATTAGAATGATTTTTATAGTCTGAACCTGCAAAAAATATGGATGATACCAAATCTATGACTCAAAGAGGATATCCATTTTGTTGTATCTCAAAAATGCAAACTTCGACATGACGCAAACGAAACTGAGTGACAAAATAGACACCTACAATGGCATAGATTTTCTACAGTTGACCTGTGGCCGTGTGTCGTGTGATGCAGAAGTGCATTCGGAAAATTGGAAAGTAAAAGTAATATAAGATAAAAGCAAATATAAGAATGCAGAATAGAAAAACCTTATTTTAGAAAATCAGGCAGAGATTGTGATTTCCACATGACTTGAGTTCATCATGTCATAAACCTTGATTAGGTTTATGACATGATGAACTCAAGTCAATATTCTCTCAGTACAGAGAGAACGAGAGAGAGAAAGGGAGATACGTAAATATATCATTTCAGGAATGATCAACTCAAGGATATACCTCCATCGCCACCAATCTAATACAGGTAGTGGCAGCATCGTGCTTCTACAGCAGGTATAGATAGCAGGATATTCGCTTTAGGTAGTCTAACGGGTCCGTCCATGCCGTTTGTCAAGTACGAATTCGAGCGTACACCAAAGGGGATGTTTGCAGTTTATGCATCCCTCACCTGAACATTATATAGAGATAGATTCGGAGCAACTGTCTTCACGGATCGTTGGACTAATTACCCAGGATCAAGGTCCCACAACGTTTCGCAGTATACGTTGTGTAGTTCGCGTCACTTAATTGCAATATCCACCAGACATACGGTCTCTCCGGAGATTCGTTGGCGTAACAAATCCAGTCTTCACCACTTCCTTTTGTCGCATGAAAATAAATGTCAAGTGAAAAGAGCCAGAAAGTAGGCAATCCCCACTTAGCTCTTAACCTTCATATTGCCTTCACCAATGATCAGACCGATCATCCTTGTCTTCAATGATTCGTCGTGTCATCCAACTTGGCATGATCGGTAACTTTCTTTGGACTAGGTAACGACCGAGGTACAAACAAACTCAACTGCATCTTCATTCGCCAGTCCAATATTGTTTTGGTATCTAATGTAGCGTCGCGTTACCAGCTTGCCAGATCAAGATGACATACAACCATATCGTAAGTAATGGATTCACCAGTCCGCTTGGAATAACTCGTTTTGACGGCCACCACGACGACCTACAAGGAGTTACGTAAATGTGTACAGCAGCGCGTGAATCCTTGTTGCTGGGTTACCCGACACAGTGTGTTCTGCTTTGCGCCGTTCTGGCCACGATCCAATGGCCTTTCTCCAAACTCGACGTTCACTCTCGTACTGTTCACTTATTTTTGACAAACGCTCTTCTCGGCTCTGCATAAACCCTTATCACTGCCGCCCTGGCTATGTAACGTGATAAGTAATTGAGGCTTGCAAAGACTTTGATAGCAGGTGTGCCTTCAACGAAATGTCACGAGTGCAAAACCAGAGGATCGTATGATTGCTTTTGAACCATAGTTGATTTTGCATAAATTATCATGTGATTGCTTTTAGATCATGTGCGTACTGATGATCGTCAGATTGCCTTTGGATGACACAGTTGCTTTTGCATAAATTATCATATGACTGCTTTTGGATGACATAGTTGCTTTCCCGCAAATGATCATATGGTTGCTCTTGGATCATCTAATTGCTTTTGGATTATACGATTGCTTTTGGACCACATAATTCTTTTCGAATCTATGATTGCTTCTGCATCATATGATTGTTTTTGGATCACACGGTTAATTCTGAATCGTGTTGTCCTTTCGGATCGTATGATCTCTTTCGGATCAATAATTACTTCTAAATCGTCAACTGCTTTCGGACTAAAGATTGCTTTCGGGTCATATGTCTTCTCTCGGATCATATGATTGCTTCTGCATCATATGTTTGTTTTTGCATCATATGATTGCTTTTAGATCATATGAATGTTTTCGGATAATATGATTGCCTTTGGATTGCTTTTGAATCATATGATCGCTTTTAGATAAACCAATTAACTCTCGTACAATCCCTTTCCTTCACTTGTCCAGAAAAAAACCCCGAGTAAATAGAAGATCCTGGTCTATATGGGACTTGTGACGCATTCGCGTTTTCAATTTTCAGTCTACGAAGGATGAACGATATGATTCTTCTCAATCAAATACCCAATAATCTTTTCAATTTAACGGTCGAGGTACCGTTTCCGATTTGATATTGATGATATTGCCATACAATGGAATAATATTCTGCGGGATACGATTTCACCGCAATGACTGTATGTACGTACCACGAGCTTACACGCCAATGCTAAGTTACCGCTTAGCGGAGGTACGAGTATTCTCCTTTGTATTCGCTCTCCTTCTTTTCCACGCCCAACTTCTCCTTCCTGCTTTTCTGTAATGGCACTCGTCGGGAAACCCGCAACTCGGTGTAATGCGTTTTCACAGTGTGATCTTCCCCTGGGTCCTTTCCCTTGGAGAATCCCTTTTGCTTGATGGAAATAAACTTGGTCTCTTGCACCTACTTACGTTGTGTTACATCGCGTCTCGCCTCTATTGTACCTCCCCCAGGTGGAGAAGGTGTTGACACGATAGGTGGGAGAGGTTTGGAGGCTTTCTTAGTTGTCTCTCAGGCTTAGCGATGCAATTAGCAGTTACTTGGGGTTGGGGACACTTTCGAAGCTTCCAGGCCAACACCGCTCAACTCAATCGTCCATCGTAATTGCCACGTGCTGCATTTTTGCTCCGCCATATTGCAAAACTGCCAATAACCCATATTTCCGCCCAATTGGAATCGATGCTAATTTCTCACGATGAGCGCATTCCGCGTGATTTTTCGGACTTCTTGAGGTCCTTAAAAAAAGTCTTCATAAGCTCCGCGGCACTTTACATCAGCTATTCCAGAACAATGAGATAGTCCAATCTCTTGTCGGGTGGCAACGTTATCCTAGCAATTTCTTTCGTCCTTTACGAAGCTGCGAGCGAGAATTACTACCTCGGCGATTATAACCCGGGCAAACGAGAGCTACCTCTCCCGTTTTCTTGCTTAAGCGTAATTATTGTTGGACCCGGCACTGATGTATTATGGTACATGTGGTTAGCGAGGCGTTGGGTTTACTCAGCGCCTTCCTGTGCTGACGGCTTCTTGCGCGGAAACTCATCGCTGCTCCGCCAGCCGAAACGTTCGTCTACGTGTTGTACAACAGCGATGAAAAGTGCGCTTCAACGCCTCCTTCTTTTGCCCTGCTCGTGCTTTAGCACCATCGTCAAGACGGGGAAAATTCTTCGTCAAGAGCTGCGCCAGATGAGTAAAATGTTTTTTCCACCGACTCGCTCCTAGAGTTAGTTACTTAATTGCTGCTTTTCGATCAAAATGTTAACGCGGCCATGCCAACAATTTATCAACCTTCCGATACGGAGTACAAAACATTAGGCAGTTATCAGGGAGGTTATCAATCTACACTGATACTTGGAACAGCAAAAGTTTACGTTGTTTGCTACAGACGATAGTTTTTAATTTGAACTTCGAATAATCTTGATATACTCCGAATAATTTTCTTGTTGTTTATCAGTACATGAATTCCATTAACCCTTACTTGCCACTGTGGGGTACGAAACAACCTCACCACTTTTTTTGTGCGCAAATGTATTGATCACGTCTATTCTACAGAAGTGTGGCAAGTAAGGGTTAAAAAGCAATAATAAAGGGCCACCATCAAATCAGTAATCGAAATAACGAATCAAGAAATAAAATAATTTGAACTCTATAATTTAAATTTTTATCAATTAATTTTCACCTTTATTTTTGTTTTATTTTATTGCTATATATACTTTATTAATTATATATTTTACCCTTTCGTTCTTATTGATCTGTAAAATAATCAAATGAAACAGAAAATAATTGAGACTCTGGTACTTTCCCTGCAGCACCACTTTTTCTATATCATACGTTATACTTTTTTCTTATCAGCGCATTAAACTGTCAATAACTAATAATCAAATTGAACAATAAAATCAGTAACTAAGATAGTTGAGAGACATAGAAGCAATCTTTGCCGTTTTATGTTTATCAAATTTACTTACAAGGAAAGGTTGCGAGGTCGATCTCTCCGATTTCGATAAAAGTTGGCATGCTTGTAGAATGAGTAAAAGTAGGCGACACGGATTTTTTTATATCTGCGGAACCCGATTTTTAAGGGTTAAAACGCATCCTCGAAAATTGGGGTGTTTTTCGTTTTTCGTCGATAGCGTTTTAACGGTACGAGATATGAAAAAAATTCAAATTGCAACAATGTTTTTTTTCCGTGTACTATACATTGGAGATGAGAACGATAACGTTATCGACGTAAACCGAAAAACACCCCTATTTTCGAGGGGTGTTATGACACGATAGGAGATATAAAAAGCTTCCGCAGATGTAAAAAAAAAATACATTTCGCCAATTTTTACCCATTCTACGAGCATGCGAAATTTCATCGAAGTCGGAGAAGTCGACCTCGCAACCTTTCCTCGTTGGGCTTAAATTCCTCCAACCTCAGCATTATGTTTTTCACGATTTGGTTCTCACCAAAAAATGAAATAATAACAAATTAATTTTTATAAAATAACACAATCGATAAATGACAGAACGAAACAAAAAATGAAACAATTAAAACTTTATTATTCTCATTTTAATAAATTGACTTAGACCTACATTTGTTACGAATTTAATAGACTAAATAACAAAGAACTGGTACAAAAAATAAAGAACAAAATCATTGACTTAAATAATTCAGCATCGTAAAACAAATCCCTGCCATTTTAGCGTTTTTCAATTTACTTAGACCCACATTCCTACATATTCAGCATGATATATTTCACGTTTTGGTTCTCCTCGATAATAAAAAAGAATACGAAATTGAGAACAAACTAAATAAAAAAATCGATAATTTAAAGAATGAATTAAAAATAAAATATATTAAAATTGTATCATTTTGACTCTAAATCGAGAAAAATAAATCTACTCAGACCTATATTTGTAGTGAATTATCTCGACAAGCTTGAATGCATTGGCTCGCACCCCGCAAGGCCAAGGCAAAATTCGGAGTTAAAACAAGCAGTGATTTTACACGGCGATAATACCGCCCGACCAACGATTTTATATGCATACAGATTTATAGTAACTGTTGGCGGCGTGTTGGCTTCGCGTAAATCCTTGGATCTCGTTATCGCAAGTGTGCTATAAGGATCGTGCGCGAGGGACGCCCATCTATAGATGTGAGTACACGGAAAGCGCATGTCCTGAATCATATCCACCCTCTCTCTCCCTCGCTCGTTCTCTCTCTCTCTCTCTCTCTCTCTCTCTCTCTCTCTCTCTCTCCTCTCTATCTCTCTCGCTCTCTCTCTCTCTCTCTCTCACACACACACACACACACACACACACACACACACACACACACACACACACACACACACACACACACACCGCTTTAGCGACTCGCGTTTACACGGTGCTTAACGCAAGTTGAACGGAACTATAAAATCCGCTGTACGTCGTTTAGAACTCTCTCGAAAATGGACGTGGCTATGCGGTCAAGACAAAAATTGAAACTCTCAAAAATGTGGATACCCTCGACAAATTCTTTATCCGCATAACGAACCCTCATTAGAATGTTTGTATCCTCATGATACTGAAAGGACTGATCGTACTCTTGCATTATAGTTTGCCATTAAAGTTAATGGCAATGAACTTTCCGTAAATATATATAGGGCTTACAATGGAGACTGTAATATTTTAGATAAACAAAAATCGACGGTCGTTTGATATTCTTTACGAGCGGAATTTTTAAGAAATTGACAAAAATGTTTTTTTTTGTGGCTAAAAGCTATGATGACAAACAAAATATTTCGCGAAAAGTGGATCCTGTAGCCCAATTCTAAAAAAACTCTCTCTATTTTTTTTTAGTAATTGCAATTAACGTAACAGCACAGTAGGTCGATTCCTTAATTAAATTCCTAAATTTTTTTAATTTAGTGCACGTTTTCAATGTGATTTCAAAGTTGAATATTAAACATATTAAAACTTATTTTTTAGGGGAACATCTTGTTCACGGTAAAAAAATCAAGTAACTTTTGTCCAAGACATTTTCTTTACTTGTAAGGAACATCACTTGAGTGTCGATTTTGTTGAATTTCATTTACGTGACGAAGCATTGGAAATATACAGGTATTTATTTTTCATCGGCCGAAAACCCGTTTTACGGGGTGAAACTACCCCTCAAAGAAAGGCGTGCCGAGGGGCGATGTTGCAGTTTCGGTCACCAGCAGTCCACCGATCTGAATGGAATAGAAACCAAAATTCTTCTAATATAAAGCGAAAAATAATCTACTATAGAAATATTGAGAAAAAAAATAGTTCAAGGGGTGACACGATGTTCTTCGAGGGGGTGTTTCCACCCTTAAAAACGTTTTCCCGCGGATAAAAAAAAATACGTGTCCAATAGTTTTCAATGCTTTATCATATATACTAGTTTCAACAAAATCGAAGGCGGACACTTAGGTGATGTTCCTTGTTGGCCATACATTTTTCCAGATATTCGAAAACATGCTCAAAACGGCTTATTAATGTGCCTTACCAAATCATGACAACCGTACTCTACACCGTCACGTACACTGATAAGACAATATATTTTTATGTACCAGGATTTGTCAACTATTAACAAATGGTAAGGTTGGATATGGCGAAACAAATATCTTCTTACAGTCAATGAATCATTAATTTGAGCCTCACGGTCGACATTTTGGCCACCCCTGCTCTAGCGCATAATTTAAGGGGAGGTACCTGAGTAAACGGCGAGAAAAACAGGTAAACTTCGGGAATTTTTATCTCAAAAACTAATGTTTCGATTGGATCCGTGTTGTTTTTATTGGAAAACATGTACATTGAGGTATGTTTAGGATTTTTTAAAAATAAATTCGCTGACTAGAAGCGATTCAAACGAGATTATCTCGCAACCTAGTTTTCGAAGTCGGTGCCAGATGTATCTCGAAAACGACTTGTCCGATTTTGTCCAAATTTGGATACAATATTCTTCGATAGTTTTTCTCGTTCGCCACGTAGGGGTTTTTCATTTGATTGAACCATTGCTTTTTTATGTAATGTGTATGCAATCCAAAATCGTCGCAAATTGCGAACGAAAAACGAATGTTTAATGAAACGGTCGCAATTCCGTCAAAAATGGAAATTTCAAAAAAATCCCACGTGGCGAACGAGAAAAACTATCGAAGAATATTGTATCCTAATTTACACAAAATCGGATAAGCCGTTTTCGAGATACATCTGACACCGACTTTGAAAACTATGTTTCGAGATAATCGCGTTTGAATCCCTTCCAGTCGACGAATTTATTTTTAAAAATTCCTAAATATACCTCAATGTACATGTTTCCCCACAAAAAAATCCGGATCCCATCGGAACATGAGCTTTTGGGATAAAAATTCCCGTTTTTCTCACCGTTAACTCAGGTACCTCCCCTTAATATTCTCTATATATACTTTCGAAAGCTTCCTAAAGAACGGAACTTTTCACTGAAAATTCATTTATTAGGTTCAATTACCTCCAACTTTTGAATAAAACAATATTTTCCAAATTCCGTACGTACTTCTCTAGGTATTCTAATGTAGATTGACGAGAATTTTTGTTTTTTGTTCTAGGTCAAAAATTGTGGATACTAAATGTCACGCTGCGGAGCGCCTAAAAAAAAGATAAAAGAAAATATTAGTAGTCGGTCATTTTGTACATCGAAAAAAAAAAACATACTTGATATTCATACTAAATATATGTGTAATTAATTTTATGAGTGAATCACTTTTTCATACGAAAAAATTGTTAAATTCGCATAAGATTTTATACTCGTTACTGTGGCCTACGGCCTTAACGACTAACAAATTTTGTAACCGCTGATGAATATTTGAATAAAAGTGCCAACTAAATGTATTACTTTACTATGGATAAACTTTATTCTCACGCTATAGAGCTCTGTGTTTGTTAAAAATAGACTTAAAAAAATGACCGAATGAAAAAAAAATATTCCGGAACAAAGTTATCTTTTTTTCACAGACACCGCTCTAAAAATATATTTTGGCTTTTTTCAAAGTTCACCTCGAAATCACCTTGAAAACGTGCATTAAACGGAGTTGTTTCGATGTCAAGATTAATGGGGCACCCTGTACATACGGCGCGTATATTATTGCCACGGTACGCCACACAGTCTGTGCTCTTGATTTGCCGTTGTACATTCGAGCTCTGTGCTGCCGTGCTGAGAAAACGGATACGCAGTTTATAGGCAAGCAGCCAGCGAAGCGCTATTCCTACGTCGCTATGTGCACAAATACATGCATATACAGATATACTACGTTAGACGCACTAAGAACGTGCGAGTGTGTGCGTGTGTGTACGTTTTCATACTACACGCACGTGCGATGCGTGTGGGTGTAGTCTTTCCAATTTCGGGCTAGGCATAAAATCGGCATGGTCCGACTGCGTTTTGTCGTCCCCATCGGGTCGGGATTCAATTCAATCGAATGTACACTACCCTCCCTCGACGATCCACCTAGAATGCACCGTGCCAATGAGCACCTGCGCTCACAGGAATATCATCGACGCGCGATCAGGCGCGTTCAAAATTTCCGATTTAAACTCGGGATGTCTACGAGCTTCGTATAATTTCTTGCGGCAAAGCCCACCGCTGATTCGGCAGAATTCTCGAGCACTGTCGCAAGGGCATCCCGAGAGGCGCGAAAACCCCAATTTATTCCCTTGATTTTTCACGAAGCTGACGGACTTGGATTCTCGAAGTGGAGATTTTTTTTTTATTCACTAGTGGGTGGCTGACTTATTTTTTCACTATTGCGATGCGGAATTTTTCGGTGTCATGCATGGTCGTAAGTAACGGGGTGTGGTAGAAGATCCCAAGCGCTCGGGGAATGATATATTTTTTTTCGTAATTTTTTTGGAGAGTTTACCATATTTTATTCGTCATTTTTTGGAGAATTTTACATATTTTTTCATAATTTTTTGGAGAATTTGACATATTTTTGAAGAATTTTATAATTTTTTGGAGAATTTTACATATTTTTCATAATTTTTTTGAGAATTTTACATATTTTTTCATAATTTTTTGGAGAATTTTAGAAATTTTTTCTTAATTTTTTCGGAGAGTTTACCATATTTTTTCGTAATTTGTTAGAGAATTTTCCATATTTTTTCATAATTTTTTGGAGAATTTGACATATTTTTTCATATTTTTTCGAAGAATTTTTCATGTTTTCATAATGTTTTGGAGACTTACATATTTATTCATAATTTTTTGGAGAATTTGACATATTTTTTCGAAGAATTTTTCATGTTTTCATAATGTTTTGGAGACTTACATATTTTTTCATAATTTTTTGGAGAATTTTACATATTTTTCATAATTTTTTTGAGAATTTTACATATTTTTTCATAATTTTTTCGAGAATTTTACATATTTTTTCGTAATTTTTTGGAGAATGTCAAATAATTTTTTATACATTTTTCGGGGAAACTTTAATATTACTATAAGATTTTCCCATAAATTTCAGCAGCAACAAATAGGGACTTTTTGTTGTGATGAAAAAATTGACCGATGATGACTGGTAAAGTGACAGAAATTAGATTGACCAATTTGAACCACAAAGGATCATTCTTCCGTTAACTTTATTCATATTTGTCGTGTTACTAACTTTAGGAAATTGTAGTGTCTGTGAATTCCATTTTTCTAGGGTGAAAGTAAGCTAAACGTTGAGTATATGAATATAAGCTCTTCCAGAACCATTTCATTAGCTCGACGATAAATTCCATTCCAAACACACCACGAGAAAAATGTTCGACGCAAACGCTAACGAAGTCGCGACCGAAAATTCCGTGCCTCAATAAATACATTGTTCATTTTATCGTAATATCAACGTAACATCGAATTACGCATCACTCGCCCGAGTCATTTTTCCGCGACGTAGTCAATTTCAGATTTTTCATTGAGCCCGATAAGAGTGTGGAGCTGTCGGTGTCGATGGCGCCTCGCGCTTTTGTGCGGTCTATCGAAATCGCGAAGGGAATTTTCATGCGCCGCTTCAGTCTATTTATCAATGTTGACAAAAGACAAATGGGCGATGACGCGATAACACGTGACTGGGTTATGATTTGCATAACGCTGCATCGATGAATTTCAACGTACTTCACAATTTTTTTTTTCATTTCAGCTCCCGCAGCTCGAACAATGGCGGCCCGATAATTTTCATTCCTTCCACGAAAATTTGCAAATTGCGATTGCGAATAATGGGTTTTTTTTCGGCCGCGACGCGGGTAATAACGAAATAAATCAAATAATAACGGAGTATCCCGGGAATTTCGTATTCGCGAATAAAATAATACGTGACTTATTTTTATTGTGCAAACTAATAATTAATCCCTATATTGAGAGATTTACCGGGACGGATAAATAATTATAATCTCACAGGCATGGCGTTTCAAGTTTTCTCATTTCTCATTGGCCTTTTCCATTGTGCTTATTCGGAGCTTGTGCAACGCCGAGTCCCTTATTTCGCTCTCGCCCCTTCCCCCTCCCACTCGTATTGTCGAAACTGCGCTGCCACTACAATGTTCCGGTAACAAACTTTCTCGTATTGCCGATTCTTCATCGTGGCGAAGCTGGACGAAAACTTGACGTCTAAAAATAGCGAACACGGGACAAAGTTGGCAACTTTGATGCCCCTTTCGAACACGACTGCAAAGGACTTGCCACTCGGAATTCAGGATTTCATGAAACAAACTTCCGTATAGCCACGCGGCCATGTCCCCCATTGAATCTCACGGACTAGCGAGAAAGAATGTTATCCATTTTTTTATAATTAATTTTTATTCTAATTATTCGCTGTTATCATTTTTATCATCGTGAGAATTCGTTTTTATTTTAATCTGCAGTGACGTACCGAGAACGAATCTTGTCATTTTTCGATGATTCGTTTTTGTCGTAATTATTTATTATTTATGATAATTTTTTTGTATTATCTTATCCTCATCGTTACCATTATATTATACATCGTTACCAGTAATTATTTATTTTTATTAATCTGCAGTGGCGTTTACAGAAGGAACCTTATCATATATTTATAATTAGTTTTTGCTGTAATGATTTATTATTAATTATTATTGCGAGTAATTCATTAATGTCACTTTTCAGGACGTATTAACGAAACATTTTCTTGTGTTTTTGGGGCCGGGTTGAAATTTCGAACTTTGAATTATCGGAACGCTCAAAACTTCGAAAGAATACTACCCTGAAAGAATTTCACACGAAAGGCCAAAACTCCGAAAATCTTAACACCGTCAAAATAATTCGGCTATGGAAGTTTTAAGGCGTTACCCCCACTTGTAGCGCAAAAAAAGGCCTTCTTCATGAATTTTTTTAAAGAAAATTACAAAACTTTTTTAATCGATCAATATATCATCTTAAAGAACACATCTTGACGAACTTTGAGTAATTTTTTTATTGAAAAATATTACATTGTTTAGTGGCAAATGGCCGTCAATGAAATAATGTTTTTATATACACGGTTTGCGGTGACCAACATTGCGGCGAAGTGGATCATCTGAAGAAAAAAATGCGGATGGATTTAGTCAAATATAGGGGAGACCGGGGCAAAATGGTATAGCGGGGCATAATGGGACCGGGGCAAAATGGGACCGGGGCAAAACGGGTTTGGAGCAAAATGGAATAGTGAAAATCAACACTGCTGGAAAATACGTCATTGGGGCAAAACGGGACTGGGGCAAAATGGGCCGGAGAAAATCAGGCTCTTCAGAAAGAGGCGGTTGGGGCAAAACGGGATCGGGGCAAAATGGGACAGTGGAATAATTCGATGCAGACACGAAAAAAATGCAGAGGTAAAAAACGAGGGGTAATAAATGAGTGAAAACAGGTTTTATAGAATGTTACACGATATTTGGGTCACACTCTACTTACGATACTATAATTTAACGGTGGCAATGTTTAATTTTTATTGCTTGTTTAACTAAGCTAATTTTTATCGGCACAATTGTCGCAAACGTACTCGATTAAGTTATCGTCAGCATGGGCACATGAATAGTGGGCCCATTTCTCGCATGAATTACAACGAATCCAGGATTCCTTGGATTTCGAATATAAGCCCCCGCAGAAAAGGCATGATGCGTCATCGTCGGTTGTTATCGACGCCGCTGGTCTTCCGCGACTGTCGCATGGTCTTCCTTTTGTAATTGCGTACCATTTTCGATCTGTATAAGAATGACGATGAGAAAAATATACCAGTCGTAATAGTATAATGAATGAGATTCACTTACATTGTTCGTGAACGTCTTACACCATTACAAATCTGAAGCCACCGCTACATAACATTCAAACGACGCGAAAGTGATGGTGGCGCCACTCGTGGCGTACGTTAGAAATATAAAAACGATTCACAATGGACGCGTATGGCGTCTCACTGCTAAATAAAAATAACATTGACTAGGGTTCAACAACAATAAAATATACCTCATGATTTTGTTGCGAAATAATGATAGATGAATAAATACGTAATCGTTTAGATAACGAATAAAAACATAAGACATTGATTTCAGAATATCGAAATCATGAATTGAGGATAGGAGTTTGGAATGAAAAACTAAAAACTGAAAATCCAATATGGCGGATGAAAAAAAGTTCTATTATTGTGGAAATAGTTATTTTTTCACGAAACTACGGCCGATGCATTCAATAAAACAATGGATATGTTAATTGAGCTTAACAATCCAGGTGATACGATGAGTTTGTTGATATTTATCGTTTAACTAAATTGCATTAATTAGCATATTTTTGAAGACGTATTTTGATATCGACTCATTTTATATCGTTGAGATTCGATTACGCGTAATAATTTATTAATATTAAAGACTGCAGCGGTTTTCATTTGTTAATTGAATTGTTCAAATATTTATTCTTCATTGTACGATCGGCATTTTCTGAAATTTCTTGGAAATTGTTAATCGAGCGTAACAATTCGATTCGAACAATTTAATTGTTAATGAAATTGTTTAAATAATAATTTTTTATCATTCGGTTAGAATCTTCGCAAGTTTGGTGTAGTCTATTAATGCATTAATGACTATTAATGCAGTCTAAAACTTCAATTGATTTTTTGATATTCATTGTTTGACCAAATATAATGATTGGACATGCGGTTAAGGCAATTTTTCAAGGTCGACTCGTTCGATTTCGTTGAAATTTGATTAATCGTAGTAATTTAACATTAAAGAAGACGACAATTTTTATCTGTTAACTCAATCGCTTAAACAATTATTATTATTTTTGACTTTACAACAACAGTTCGTGCTCGGCTCGTCAGGATTCGTTGTATCCGATAAATTTAAGTACTTCAACATTCAAAAAAATACTAATTTTTCATTTGTTATTAAAGTTTGTTAAACAATTACTTTTGATTCTGCGGTCAGAACTGTACCAAACTTGACGTAAATTGTTATTTGAGCCTTCTTATTCGATTGGTACGATTTCTTTGTCGTTATTAATTATTTAAATAATCAAGTAATTTTTATAATCTGACGCGTGCAATTTGTTTTTTTTTTGTTTTTATCTTTCTTTGTTTTTTTTTTAATTTATTTTCTGCCAACTGCACGTTACTGATACTGATTTTCAAGCCATTGATGAAAATCTAACTCTTGTCAATTTTTACGTAAATTGTTTTATGAAACTAGGACCGCCGCTCCCCATGAAATCGACGGATATGTGTCGACAAGTATATCGGTCAGTCCGTATTATCTGCGTATATGTGGACTGAAACGAACCACAAGCACCATTTAGATTAGATTATGTTTCAACAGCTCTTTCATAGAGCCGAAGCATGAATTTTCCTGTCATCCCATTTTGCCCCAAATTCAGCGGGCTGCGACACTTCATTTTTGTGTGTCCCATTTTGCCCCAATTTGATATTCCACTCCTCTCTGTCCCGTTTTGCCCCTATCCCATTTTGCCCCAAATCAAGCACCCAAGAAACTTCATTTTTTGCTATCCCATTATGCCCCGATCCCATTATGCCCCAGTGCCGTTTTGCCCCGGTACCGTTTTGCCCCGTTATACCATTTTGCCCCGGTCTCCCCTAAGTATAAACTAGTCTTTAATCGAAGGATTTTAAAAAATTATCATTTTTCACGAAATGGCGGACAGTCAAAGTTAATGGTTCGATTTTAACGAAAAAAACGGCCGTTTTTTGGCTATAAAACGGCCATTTTTTTCGAAAAAAAAAATCGAACGATTAAAGACTACATTTTTATGTTTTAAATAAGCCTGCAAAATTTCAAGAAGATCGTTTCAATAGTGTTCGAGTAATCTTGGTCACCGACTTCAGAAATGCCATTTTGAGAAAAACGCGTTTAAAGTTTCTCTTCCACCGCGGATTCTTCTCTTTCAACGCTCATATCTCAGTCAATTTTGTTCGGATCGACTTGAAATTTTCAGGACATATTCTCAGATACTTATACTTCAAAAAAATGCAATAAAAACAAATCGATTTTTTCAAGATCGCAAGTGGGGGTAACCCCTTAAAAGTTTCTATATTTTTTATAAATCGACGAATTGTTTCAAGAATTTTTTTAAATTAAGAATTGGTTTTACGTCAATTTTGCAATTTGCCTGGACAAGTTTATACGTTCTACATCATTTACAGCCAACTGTGTACACTTTCGCAGGCATGATCTTGACGAACCTTGTAATTTCGGAACATTAAAATTATGAATTTTAAACGCATTCGAAGGCATTCAAAGTTCGGAATTCTAACCCGGGCCCCATGTCAAGATCATGCCAGCGGAAGTCTACACAGTTGACTGTAAATTATGTAGAACGTACAACATTGTCTAAACAAATTTTAAAATTGATGCAAAATCACTTCTCAATTTAAAAAATTCTTGAAATAATTCGTCGATTTAACGAAAATTTTGAAACTTAAAACTTCCATAGCCGTATTATTTTGACGGTGTTCAGATTTTCGGAGTTTTGGTCTTTCGTGTAAAATTCTTTCGGAGTTTTGATTTTTCGGGGTAGAGTATTCTGTCGGAGTTTTGATCGTTCTGATCATTCAAAGTTCGAAATTTCAAGCCGGCTCCATTTTGAATTTCGGAACATTAAAATTCGGAATTTTGAATCGCCGGAGCATTCAAAGTTCGGAATTTCAACCCGGCCCCCTTTTTTTATAAATAAGTCATGTAATTCTTGTTTTTTTTTTTCAATATAATTAATCCATTTTTATTATTTACTAAGTTTCTTATCCATTATCATTATCATTGTTATTATTATCACCCTTATAAAAATGTATTAGTTATTATACCATTCCAGTATTTTTTTTTTTCATTTAAATTAATGATTGATTTATGTTATCACCACTAATCTATTATTACAAAAAAAATATTATTAATTCCAGTAGCGTAACAACGAAAAATCTTCGTGTCAATTACCGGCGACGTATCGAGGCATTTTATTTTAGAATTATAATTGAAAAATTGTAATCATTCATTCCCAGCGACCTATCCAGAAGTCTTTTTCCCGAATTATTATAAAAAATGACAAGTTTTTGTTTAGATTTTACATTAATTAGATTTACTTCTGGCGAACGTAATATTACGTCAATTATTTCCGTTCGAGTAATTCTCATTTCCAGGGGGTTCGCGAAAAACAGAAATGACAAGTATGGTGCACGTAGCAATATTTCAACAATATAGTATTCTCGACATCTACCCGCATTGAGCTCGAGATTCTCTTGATAATTAATTGCGTTCGAAGGTGGTTCTTACGTATTGGCGCACGAAACGGGAGTTTTTGGGGTGAAAGAAGAGGCGTTAATTTTCCCTAATTCTCGGTGAGGCAAGCAAAGTACGTAACGAACTTTGCGAAATTGTCTCGAAAATGCCTCGCGCGACTGGGATTTCTGATTGTCTTTTTGCTCGCACGAGCCTTTCGGTGTGGCCCGCGTAGACACAACTTTCTCAATCTCTCGAGCTCGAGAAGCTTTCTTATGTACGTGCACAGTGACGCACACACACGTGCTCGGGTAAAGTACGCATATGTATATATACATATCTGTGCATGTATCCTGCAAACTCGACCGAATCCTCCGCAATCTTCTACCGACAAGAGCTGACTCGACTTTTTTCCCGTCGTGTATTCCTTCTCCTGCCGCTTTATTTCTGGTACCATTCATCTAGAAATCTACCAGCAGCGCACTACTCCGTATTACTCGAACCAGAGAGGCCGAGTTTACTGCTTTTTCAAATATTTGTGCTCGTGAATTTCAAGACTTTTTTGTTCTCATCGTTGCTGGGTGCTGGCGATATTACTTACGTTGGAACACCCGGCAAAATGATCCATCATCCTCGCCTGAAGGGCTTATTTAGCTACTGATTATAGATAAATATAAATAGCCAGCTGTTTGGGGATAGGGCATTTTTATGGGACGTTTGACGAAAATGTGCGTATAGTAAAGTGGACAGAAATCTTTGAATTATAATCACGCATCCATATATAGATGTGTGTGTATATGTATATGTATATTTATGTATATTTATGCAAAGAAAAATTATTGTGGCATTTTTAATAATAGTTAAATTCAGCACAAATCAAAAGTAAACCGTTTCAGCCCTGTCGAAGTCGAATTAGAAATCACAGAATGATTAATTGCATTATTGGACATTAAAATGACGAAAATCGTCTAAAAAAATATGCTTAATTCGAAAACAAATAGAAGGAAAAATGGGCTCACGATGAGACTAGTCTTAAAAATCATAGAATGGGTCACTCTATGAGAATTCAGAGAATTTTTTGAAGAAATAAAAAAAGGCTATCATTAAAAAAAAGTTCTCACTTTAGAAGCAAACAAAAACATTGACATTGATAATTGATAATTTTTTTCCGCATGTCATTTCTACAAATGATAACCTTTTGTGACCCGGTTAAAATAAAATACTGTCATTTATTTATTTTTTTCCTAGAAAAGTCTTCTTTTTAACCTCCAATATTAACAAAACTTTATGAAAAAAGATCTTATGCAGAATTTTCATGCAAACCGATTCGAACATCTGACTTTGATAGCCTGCGATGTAACAAAAATGTACTACGTATATTGTGCGAATTACTTTAAAAAGTTGCTTTGTTATTGTCGATTCTAAGATGGTGTCATTCTTTAACATTTGTCTTTTAACTATTTTTTAATCGAATTTCAAATGAACTAAGTCGGCTTATTGCAAATTGGAAATTGAAATAAAAAATATAAAAAGTGATGTTACTAGCGTAAAAGAAATAATGATTCTACGATGAATACCACCCTGAAAATTATAAATTTATTTCTGATTATGAATAAGAAGCAGCGTACATAATTAATTGCAAGAATTTTCGGAACTTTTATTTTGATTGAAAACTTCACCCAATTATATGAATTAACTGCTCGAATATATTGAAATTCTACAATAAATAGTTGAACATCGCGAGAAATTAAAAGAAAAAAAACCGTGGCAGCGAGAATCGCTGCCAGCGATGGTGACGGCAATGCGCTTGACCACTGCGCTATGCCGCTGACTTGGAAATGGTTGAAAAAACATCCCTCAAGCTCTACTCGGAAATCTTTGGAGAGCGTTTTATCCTTTCCCATGGCCCACTCAGGCGAAAGCTTTTGGGACCGTTGAGTGGGGATCCACCTCCTTCTATCCACGCACTTTGGGCAAAATCGGTGGATCCCGATTGGCGTCCTCGCCTTGCGAGTAAATTATGGCACAGTAGTCAGCCGGACGCGACTTTTTTATTCTTCAAATATTAAATAATAAACCTAAATTACTGAATTACATTATCGATTTGCAAAGTGAATCTAAGTACTCGCCATGTTTAAGCGGAACAAAAATTCGCTCGTCTGAAGGTGGATTCGAACCCAAAGTCGATTCGGCCTGCACGTTCTGTTCGCGAGCAGCCACCGCGCCATCATTTACTACCTGGACTTTAAACGCGAGTATCTCGGTCAATTTTTATCGCAGGACGAAAAAGGGCTTCTGCTCGCAATAGCACACCCTATATATACGCTTTCAAGGGTAGCCCCGACTATTCTGAATCACCCTGTATATCCGTATGCACGCGAATGCAGATATACCTACGATCGTAAAAATCTACCATTCAAATTCGCAGATTTCTCTCGACCTTTTTATACGTCCGTCAAATGTCCCGTAAAAAAATGAACATCTGGAATATCTTCGTCTTACGTGCCGCATGTATATTACGATGTGAATAAAAGTGAGAAAATTAAAAACGTGTAAAAAAACAATGTTCCGCTCGCCAAGGATCACATTTTTCCCCTCATTTTATATGCCTTTTGTTTCGAAGGGAAAGTGCTTTTACTTTGTTCGTCAAACCCTCCAGCCTGCGCCGCTCGTATTTACGTGGCGCTTTACGTCGCTGCGCAGTTTTGCGAAAAAAATACTCATACGCTTTTACGCGATGCTCGGGATGACTCGTCATCTATATTTACCCAAAATCTATGAATAATATCATGAAAAGCTGGAAAATAAATTGTAAAGTGCGTGATATCAAAGAAGGAGTGGGAGAAAGGAAAAGAGAGAAAGAGAGCGAGAGAGAGCGAGAGAGAGAGAGAGAGAGAGAGAGAGGAGAGAGAGATGAGAGAGAGAGAGAGAGAGAGAGGAGAGAGAGAGAGAGAGAGAGAGAGAGAGAGAGAGAGAG
>OY723385.1:71327032-71406153 GCA_963210295.1 Ophion ellenae | reverse complement strand
TATATATATATATATATATATATATATATATATATATATATATATATTAAGGGGCTGCTAAAGTCTGCAAATCTAAAGAAGTGACGCCGGCGGCACGTTCTCTCCCCCGAGCCCTTTCCGCCCATCTTCCCGCGTTCTCTTTCCCACTCTTCTCCTCCTCCCCATCGCCACCGTCGCGCCCTCGCGGCTCTCATTCTCGTCAAAACCTTGTTTAAGACCCTTCTCGTTATTTTCTCTCTTACGAGAAAATGTGAAGAATTTTTTTTTTCAGAAGAATCTTTGTGGGTTTTCAGCAATCTTTTTTCCTCTCTTCCTCTTCGTGTGGCTCGCTGCAAGGAGAGTGAACGAGGACGAGTTTTGGGGGAGGGAGGGGGGAGTAATTCCTCTAGCAGTGAGTTTTTGCTTACTTCCGGTTCTCGTCGTCCGCGTGAAAAACTCGAGATTACAAGGGCTCGAAAAGGAAACGGATTCTGTGCGTGAGATTTCGTTAACAACGCCTACACAGAGTAAATATAATCCTCGTACATATCAAGAGGGCCGGCAGCGTCTTTACGCCAAGTGATAAAGAAGAAAAACTTCGACGTCACTGACGAACACGCCGCGTACTTTTTATACAGCAGGTTGGCCTTTTGCTTGAGCTTGAAAGTTTGCATCGTTGGAATGCAACGATTTTTGTGCGACTGCTTAATTTTTTATTGGTAACGAAAACATGTTTTGTAGATTTGAGTTGTAGGTCGCTGAATAAAGAGTCTAAAAATGGTAGCGGGATTTTTATAACTTGTGGGGGTCATTCCGTGCGACAACTTTTTTTTTCCGCCTTTTTGGGGATTTTTGTTTTGAACCGTTGAAACACACTATCTTTGCATTTTGACCCCACATTTATTAACATTTTTGCAGTCCCTTAGAATTCTGTTAAACAAAAATAACGAGTTAGAGTGACTTTACGCCGTTCGGAAAACACTCATGTGTAAAAAAAAAGTTGGTTGACGGCTGCCATGATTTCGGCCGTTTCGCTCATCTGAAATTAAAAAAATCAAACGGGATTTCAATTTGTATACCTGAGGCCGTCGCCGGAACGAGAGTGAAGCAAAAATGTCGAAAATTGAATTTTTGGTACGGTTTTAAAATTTAAGTATCCTCATTTTTTCGAATTTTTCGGCTGAAAAAGAAACTTTGGCAGATATCAGAAATCTTCTAGTTCGGGTGAGAACAATAGATGAGCTGACTATACCATAAAAATTTGGAGCGAAATCCGTTCAATGTTTTTTGAGACATTATGGAAGCTAATTTGAAAAATACAGTTTTGAGAAAAACGCTTTTGATGGTTCGAGTATGATTTACACTAAGAAAATGTTGACTCACCATTTGTTTGCTATGCCAGACAAGTGGTTGATGCGATGATATAATCGTAATATATATATATATATATATATATTGTGTATCTTCCCGAGCTTTTTTTCTTAACCTTGCACGCCAAGTCGTTGCACAACATTTCCAGTATTCTTGTGAGGTACGTACGTTGTACAGTTATATAATGACGATATAAATTTTAAGTTACAATAGTGATGATTTTTTTTGTTGAAAATGAAATATTTGGAAAAATATTATTCCTAAGGTTTAACAATTTTGTTTTCAACATTCCTAGCAAGCTTGCTTGGCTATTTTATACAAATTTATTTCACTTTTTCGTCCGCCATTTTGTCATAAATCGATATTTTCAAAATCGGCTATGACAACTACTAGATTATAGTATCTAATTTAATAATCTTTTGGGTTTTTTTTTCAGATGATTTTTGAAGAAACGCCTGTGGGTACCGTATGCGCAGATTTTTTTACAACGCTCCAAGGATCATACAGTGTCCTTGTCTAATTTTGATATTTTTAAATAAAGAAAATTAAACATGGTTTTGAATGTATATACTTTTAGACAATTAAAACCCCAATCCGAAATTTCAAATAGTTTTCCTTGAAAAAAATCACAAAAATTACCTTTTTTCCGGCTCCTAGGTGTATATCTCCCCTCAAGCGTATCGTAAAAGTCATATGCTCCAAGTTCGATCATCCTATACAGAATACGTCTGCTAAATTTGAAATGAATCGGACAAGCAATTTTCATGATTTTTCGACAGCTATCTTGAGAAACGTTGTTTCGAGAAAATTTACTTTGAGAAAATTAAAAGAACAAATTGGTTTTTCGTTTTAACTCCATGCTGGTTAAACATCTCAATGTACGCGTGGAGGTCTCGTAGAAATAATTACACTCGGTATCTTTTTACTGTATTATTTTTTACTATTTACGTTTTTTTTTACCATTTACTTTTTTACTATTTACTATTTACTATTCACTATTTACTATTATACTGGGAAAAGTAGGAATCCATTAGACAAAGAGTGGCACATGGATGAGTGTCATGTTGAATGCAGTGGTGCAAAGCGCAGCATTTTCGACAAGCTTATCACCTTCGAGCCGTCACTGTGGCGACACGTGCCGCCAAATAATTGGCATCGTACGCTTTGACCGCTGCGCCGCAAGCGATGCTGAATACCCACGAGTATACCGCGTGTTCCATTTTAACCTTAGATCTGATTCATTTCGGAAGATACGGCTCCGATCAAGTATCGAGTCTAATGAAACTTTTAGCGTTCCAAGGGTGAAGTTAGAAAAATGTCTTTGTCCAATATTCAAATTGGCGACGTTAAGATGGCCGTCATGTTTAAAAAAACTGAAACCGTGACTTTTTTCACCAAAACATTTGTTTGACCAAAACTAACAACTATTGTAGATCTTTTTCCTCGCAGAGTCTATAATTTTTAAGCTGGAACACCATTTTTTACCATTTTAGCGCCATCCACAATGTACCGCGAGGAGGAAGAGTCTTCAACATCCCAAGTTTAGTGTTCATGTGCATGTCGGGGTGAGTTTGTTTCGGTTTGGGTTTGTTTGGGTTACGTCTCACGTCACATACACGCACACTTATCCTAGGGATGTTAAAGACTTTACCTACCCCCATGGAAATTTGTGTATGTAAAATATATGCAGAAAATATATGCTAGATATATATATCAAAGACCAAAAAGATATATGCTACGTATAAACACTATATATGATGCATATATGAGGCATATACGACGCATATATTTTCGATATATTTTCAATCAATTTTTTTGTCAGAAAAATATATAAAAAATGTATGCGTCATATATGACTCATATATGTGTCATTTATGCATCAAATATGACGCATACATTTTTGATACATATTCCTGACAAGAAATATATTCTGTGTATAAACACTATTACAGTTAAACTTAACAAAACTTAAAACTTGAACTTAAAAAACTTAACTTACAGTTAAAGTACCTATTACATACAAGCACATATATACAGAGATGCTGCGCATATCTGTATATATGTGGCATATATGTACCATTTATGCAGTATATATGTGGTATGTATGCAGTGTGTATGCAACATATATGCTAAATATATGTGGTATATATGCAGGGTAAATGCTACATATATCATTGATATATGATACATTGATATACAGTAATACAATTATTAATAAAATAAATTTGCAGTATATTTTTGCGTATATAAATGTCCATGGGGGTAATCAGCAAATTAAGGGGAGATATACATCTAGGAGCCGGCAAAAAGGTCATTCTTGTGAATTTTTTCAAGGAAAACTATTGGAAATTTCGGATTGGGGTATTAATGATCTAAAAGTACATATATTCAAAGATACGTTTAATTTTCTTTATTTAAAAATATCAAAAATATACAAGGAGTATGATCCTTGGAGCGTCGTAAAAAAAATCTGCGTATACGGTACCCACTGGCGGTTCTTCAAAAATCATCTGAAAAAAAAAACCAGAAAGGTTATTAAATTAGATCCTATAATCTAGTACTTGTCATAGCCGATTTTGAAAATATCGATTTAAGACAAAATGGCGGACGTTTGAACACAAATAGTGATTTTTGGGCTAAAAATTAGTTATTATTCTGCCTATAAAACAAAAACTAAGTAACGGAAAGAAAATCCTATGACAAGTACTAGATAATGATGTATAGAATAACCACAAAAAACCTCAAAGCCATCGGTTCATTGGTTTTAAGAAAAACGCGTTTGAAAATTTGGGAATGAATAAATCATGAAATTTATCAACTTACGTGGGATCATCGGTACCAGGCCCATAGTGTAGGTCTTCTACGGTCGACGTAATGTTCATAGCTTCAAGTTCATAGCAATCCTCGACCTCGACCATGTAGGTGTATATCTCTCCTTAACCATACTTCCTCATTACAATACATATTTATCCATGTTGTTAACAATCGTCAATGGAGAAATATTATAAAAAATATTTCGTATTACCACTATTTCGGCATTTACGAGATGATGCTCGTCTTGTGTGGGGATCGCATGATGTCTAATTTCCACACCTTTCGTATTCCACATGAGCGGCCACAAGCGACAATCCGCGAAATTTGTGATGCGTCGACACGTTTCGCGGACTCACTTATAAGCTCGCTTATTGTTGGAGTGCGAATGGTATTCGAGAGAAGCCTTGGGCCCTGCGCCACACTTCGGCTACAGAGCATACTACAATGTTCCTGCATTTGCTAGTTAAGGTTGTTGTGGGGTTTAGCCGTCATGGGTGAAGTACGAGGGGAGCGCCCTATGCTTATTCACGGAGCTGATTGACTGTTACCAACTGTTAGCTTTCAAATAATTGTCATATTTAGGCGTTACCCCCACTTGTAGCGCCAAAAAAGGCCTTTTTCATGAATTTTTTTAAAGAAAACTACAAAACTTTTTTAATCGATCAATATACCATCTTAAAGAACACATCTTGAAGAACTTTCAGTAATTTTTTTATTGAAAAATATTACATTGTTTAGTGGCAAATGGCCGTCAATGAAATAATGTTTTTATATACACGGTTTGCGGTGACCAACATTGCGGCGAAGTGGATCATCTGAAAAAAAAAATGCGGATGGATTTAGTCAAATATAAGTATAAACTAGTCTTTAATCGAAGGATTTTAAAAAATATTCATTTTTCACAAAATGGCGGACAGTCAAAGTTAATGGTTCGATTTTAACGAAAAAAATCGAACGATTAAAGACTACATTTTTATGTATTAAATGAGCCTGCAAAATTTCAAGAAGATCGGTTCATTAGTGTTCGAGTAATCTTGGTCACCGACTTCAGAAATGCCATTTTGAGAAAAACGCGTTTAAAGTTTCTCTTTCAACGCGGATTCTTCTCTTTCAACACTCATATCTCAGTCAATTTTGTTCGGATCGACTTGAAATTTTCAGGACATATTCTCAGATACTTATCCTTAAAAAAATGCAATAATTTTTTTTTTTTTTTCAAAATCGCAAGTGGGGGGGCAAGTAACCCCTTAAACGTGCGTTTTCGAACTATTTTTTTACATCTATTTGTAAAAATATGCATTTTTGAACATTCGGTGATTGCATTAAGTGTTTTCATTACTTTGTATAATTATTTTCTATAGATTTTTCTCCCTCAATTAACGCGAAACGAATTGGCAACGTCGCAAATCGTGGTATATCATAATGCCCAGGTTGGCAGAAGTGTTGCGAAGTTAGAGACATATGCGTCCCGTTCGTAACGTCAATATTGGCCCAAGGAGCTGTCAAAAATGAATATCGGTCCGAGTAAAAAAAAATGCCGCTGGAAAGAAAAAGTGTGAACTAAAACTGTCTCTCTATAATCTTGGAGAAATCGAAAACTTGAATTATTTCCGATATTCCAAAAAAAAAATGTATGTATGAAAAAAAAATCTGCGTTTTTGTCTTTGCCTAGAAATGTCTAGAAGTGTATAATTTCTGCACATAGTTATCAAATTAATATTGAGTAATTATTACTAATTAAGAGAATAAGTGCCAAGAATATTCGTTAATCATCCTGACCGAGTAGTTTTAGGTTCCCGGGCATAATTACCGAATACCGATAAGACAGGTAGCATTTGTGCCGTCTACGACGTTGCCATGATTGCACAGTCTAATATTATGTGTGCTTGATTTTCGCACAAATTCGCTATCAATAACATTAATAATTTTATAACGGTACTGTAAATCCTCATTTTCGCGGTACCAAGGGTTAGTCCAGTAACTAGTCGAAACGTACTTTTTTTTCAGCTCCGCGGTAACATTCACTTAGCAGATATTAATGATGTATTGAAAAATGATCGGGAGTTTTCCATAAGCGCATTGTAATTACCCCACGAAATACGTCAAGTTGGCGATTGTTTTTCTTCTTAAAAACGGTACTGTATATCGTATTCAAGCTGCATAGGATGATCAGCAAAGGGGTTTTGAAGGTCCAGAAAAAATGTCATCTCGGTGGTAACATGTTGACTTAACCTCATAACAACCTTAATGCGAATAAAACATCTCTATAAAATAATTTAGTCTATGCGACTGAATATTTTTAGTTTCGTCAAAATTACACTTTTTAAGGGGAGGGTAGGGGTTTCAGCGTGAAGAAAAACACTTTTTTGCGATTTTTTTCATCTATATGGATAAAGTAAATTTATTGAAACCTTTTGTACATTGTTAAGTGTAATTTTAAGAACATTCCGTGTAATTTGTACGTAAAAATATCCACAAACAAGCCGGTGACAAAGCTTTTCCAAGATCGCCTTTGGAAAAAGACGTTTTGCAGTGTTCACTGTATCTCAGCTAGAAATTATCTGAAATCAAGTACCATTAAAATTTAGTCAAAGTATCATCAAATCCTTCCCCTAATGGTCTTCGATAATTTTTTTTTTCATTTCTAAATTTTTGGTGGTCATGTAAAGTGAAAAGTGCTATTTTTCACGAAAAATTTCGCCATTTTGGGGGTGGAAAACCGCCGCAATGTAAAAAAAATCTCAAACTAACCGTTGGGGGGAGGTATTTTATATGTAGAAAGTGCGTGCCAAGTTTGAAATAAATCGGTCATGTAGTTTTCAAATGGCAGTGAACACGGACATTGAAAAAGTGGTTTCGAGAAAAACGCGACACCGGCTTGTTTGTGGATATTTTCGCGTACCAATTTCACGGAATGTTCTTGAAATGACATTTAACGATGTACAAAAGGTTTCAATAAATTTACTCTATCCATATAGATGAAAAAAAAAATCGCCAAAAAGTGTTTTTTTCACGCTGAAACCCCTACCCTCTCCTTAACACCCGCCATTTTGTGATTTTTTTTCGTCGAAAAACAAGCTGTGTGCGATGAGGACTATATTTATATAGGGAATAAACTTTTTATTCTTATTTTTCAGACCAACCGCTGTCAAGTTATCGCACCGGCCGTTGGACCACATTTTTTATACAGGCGCTCTATTATACTTCAATAAAGTTGTTAATTTTCCATTTTTTTTAAATAAAAATTTTCACAAAATAAGTTCAATCTATGCTTCATAACATACATTTTTCCGAATTTCAAATAAATAGTCTAGAAGATAAAAAAATCAGAAAAAATGACCCTTTTTCGGTCTGTTACAGTGTTGTCCTCCCTTAAGGGCTCAACTTTTTCGCAGGAGTTATCGAAGTTAATTGTAGGCAACAAAAGGATTTTCGACGATGGTCAAACTGCTAGAATGGAACGTCCTGTACATTAATTTGCATTTCCATTGAAGTACCAATACATTAAGGGGTTACCCCCACTTGCGATTTTGAAAAAATCGATTTTTTTATTGCATTTTTTGAAGTAGGGGAGACCGGGGCAAAATGGTATAGCGGGGCATAATGGGATCGGGGCATAATGGGATAGCAAAAAATGAAGTTTCTTGGGTGCTTGATTTGGGGCAAAATGGGATAGGGGCAAAATGGGACACACAAAAATGAAGTGTCGCAGCCCGCTGAATTTGGGGCAAAATGGGATGACAGGAAAATTCATGCTTCGGCTCTATGAAAGAGCTGTTGAAACATAATCTAATCTAAATGGTGCTTGTGGTTCGTTTCAGTCCACATATACGCAGATAATACGGACTGACCGATATATTTGTCGACACATATCCGTCGATTTCATGGGGAGCGGCGGTCCTAGTTTCATAAAACAATTTACGTAAAAATTGACAAGAGTTAGATTTTCATCAATGGCTTGAAAATCAGTATCAGTAACGTGCAGTTGGCAGAAAATAAATAAATAAAAAAACAAAGAATGATAAAAATTTAAAAAAAACCATAAATTGCGCGCGTCAGATTATAAAAATTACTTGATTATTTAAATAATTAATAACGACAAAGAAATTGTACCAATCGAATAAGAAGGCTCAAATAACAATTTACGTCAAGTTTGGTACAGTTCTGACCGCAGAATCAAAAGTAATTGTTTAACAAACTTTAATAACAAATGAAAAATTAGTATTTTTTTGAATGTTGAAGTACTTAAATTTATTGGATTCAACGAATCCTGACGAGCCGAGCACGAACTGTTGTTGTAAAGTCAAAAATAATAATAATTGTTTAAGCGATTGAGTTAACAAATAAAAATTGTCGTCTTCTTTAATGTTAAATTACTACGATTAATCAAATTTCAACGAAATCGAACGAGTCGACCTTGAAACATCGCCTTAACCGCATGTCCAATCATTATATTTGGTCAAACAATGAATATCAAAAAATCAATTGAAGTTTTAGACTGCATTAATAGTCATTAATGCATTAATAGACTACACCAAACTTGCGAAGATTCTAACCGAATGATAAAAAATTATTATTTAAACAATTTCATTAACAATTAAACTGTTCGAATCGAATTGTTACGCTCGATTAACAATTTCCAAGAAATTTGAATGAAGAATAAATATTTGAACAATTCAATTAACAAATGAAAACCGCTGCAGTCTTTAATATTGATAAATGATTACGCGTAATCGAATCTCAACGATATAAAATGAGTCGATATCAAAATACGTCTTTAAAAATATGCTAATTAATGCAATTTAGTTAAACGATAAATATCAACAAACTTATCGTATCACCTGGATTGTTAAGCTCAATTAACATATCCATTGTTTTATTGAATGCATCGGCCGTAGTTTCGTGAAAAAATAACTATTTCCACAAAATAGAACTTTTTTTCATCCGCCATATTGGATTTTCAGTTTTTAGTTTTTCATTCCAAACTCCTATCCTCAATTCATGAAATCAATGTCTTATGTTTTTATTCGTTATCTAAACGATTACGTATTTATTCATCTATCATTATTTCGCAACAAAATCATGAGGTACATTTTATTGTTGTTGAACCCTAGTCAATGTTATTTTTATTTAGCAGTGAGACGCCATACGCGTCCATTGTGAGTCGTTTTTATATTTGTAACTAATCTAATCTAAAAGATTCGTTGTAATTCATGCGAGAAATGGGCCCACTATTCATGTGCCCATGCTGACGATAACTTAATCGAGTACGTTTGCGACAATTGTGCCGATAAAAATTAGCTTAGTTAAACAAGCAATGAAAATTAAACATTGCCACCGTTAAATTATAGTATCGTAAGTAGAGTGTGACCCAAATATCGTGTAACATTAAATAAAACCTGTTTTCACTCATTTATTACCCCTCGTTTTTTACCCCTGCATTTCTTTCGTTTCTGCATCGAATTATTCTACTGTCCCATTTTGCCCCAACCGCCTCTTTCTGAGGAGCCTGATTTTCTCCGGCCCATTTTGCCCCAGTCCCGTTTTGCCCCAATGACGTATTTTCCAGCAGTGTTGATTTTCACTATTCCATTTTGCCCCAAACCCGTTTTGCCCCGGTCCCATTTTGCCCCGGTCCCATTATGCCCCGCTATACCATTTTGCCCCGGTCTCCCCTATAAGTATCTGAGAATATGTCCTGAAAATTTCAAGTCGATCCGAACAAAATTTACTGAGATATGAGCGTTGAACGAGAAGAATCTGCATTTAAAGCGCGTTGAAAGAGAAACTTTAAACGCGTTTTTCTCGAAATGGCATTTCCGAAGTCGGTGACCAAGATTACTCGAACACTAATGAACCGATCTTCTTGAAATTTTGCAGACTTATTTAATACATAAAAATGTAGTCTTTAATCGTTCGATTTTTTTTTTCGACAAAAAATGGCCGTTTTATAGCCAAAAAACGGCCGTTTTTTTCGTTAAAATCGAACCATTAACTTTGACTGTCCGCCATTTTGTGAAAAATGAATATTTTTTTAAAATCCTTCGATTAAAGACTAGTTTATACTTATATTTGACTAAATCCATCCGCATTTTTTTTTCAGATGATCCACTTCGCCGCAATGTTGGTCACCGCAAACCGTGTATATAAAAACATTACATCATTGACGGCCATTTGCCACTAAACAATGTAATATTTTTCAATAAAAAAATTACTAAAAGTTCTTCAAGATGTGTTCTGTAAGATGGTATATTGATCGATTAAAAGAGTTTTGTAGTTTTCTTTAAAAAAATTCATGAAAAAGGCCTTTTTTTGCGCTACAAGTGGGGGTAACGCCTTAATGAAAAGAATATAATAAAACCTATGCTTACCTATCCTTTTTTTGTACGATCGATGGATGGAAAAAATATAATAAAACTATCGTTCGAATTAAAACGAATACCCATTTATTTTCTAATGCCAAACAAACAGCAATTTTTTCGGGAGGATTTTTTCAGTAGTTCGCGTACTTTTTGAACTTTTTAATATTTTCTTTCTTAAAGAGTTATCTTTCTTACCTCTTATTTAAAGAGATTATATTTCTTTTTTAAAGGTAAAGAATCACTTTCCCTTTAGCCTCGATCCAAATAGTAGTGAATTTCGTATATGTTTAAAGAAACTATACATGAGTGGAACGATGGCATCATAAATAGTTTATTTATTTTTTTATTATTTTCACAACCATGAACTCCAGTCAGTAAAGTATGTATTCCTTAGATATTCATACATTGGATTCACATGGATGGTGCATGTTGCTAATCACACTTGAGGCCGCTAAAGAAGATATCAATTTTTAATTGTCTTCGAACGAATTTCGGTTTCCCAGTACCCAAAGATGTATATTTGTTGTCCGATTGATTTATGATAAATTCAGATTTTTGCCTCTTTGTTATCGAGAGCTATGATAACTATCATTGCCTGAGTTCGATCCAAGAAAAATGCATACAATTGTGGCATCTTGTTCTCTGCGATCGAGATAACAAATCCATAGATTTGGCTCCGCGATGCCTAAAGACATTTTTCCCATACCTACTGAAAAACTTTAAACGAGTAAAAAAATAAGGCCAAATTTAAAAAAAACCTTAACAAGCAAAAAAACGCCAATAGAAAGTTCTCTTGAAAACATTATCGGTTGTTTCACTATCTACAAAATTCAAATTAAACGCAAAATATTTTGTTTTCGTTTTCAAACAATGGTTTTACTTAGATTATTACTTTTCATTTTAAACGTACAAAAGAAGTGAAATAACTTTTTATGAAAAAGCCAAACAAGTTTTTAGAAATGTGCACAAAATTGTCAAATCCTAGTGAGAATATTTTTCTCAATATTTTATATAAAAAAACTCCGTATTACTATTATAATAAAAAAAATCGAATCACGATTATGTAAAAGTACAACGTATGTTTAACAACAAGTACACTGGAAATGCTGTGCAACGACTTGGCGTGCATGGTTAAGAAAAAAGTTCAGGAAGAGACACAATTTTCTTACAGAACCGTTCCCACCGCTTGCATACGCATGTTTTGTAACGATTTAGCTACTTACAAGAAACATCCCTCAGGTGACACCCTTAGATTTTGTTTAAATTTGAATATGTTATAAAGCACCGAAAAGTCAGCGATACGTATTTTTTGATCGGCGGAAAAACGGTTTTAAGGGGTGAAACCACCCCTCGAAAGAAGGCATCTCTAGGGGTAGTATAGCAGTTTCACACACAAGGAGTGGACCGATTTTCATGAAACAAAAACGAAAATTCTTCTCATCCGAAGCAATGAAAAATCCACTATAGTAACATTGCAAAAAAATTAAGGGGTGAACCACCCCTATATTAAGGGGTGGTTTCGCCAATTATAGGCGTTTTTCCGCCGATAAAAAAAAATACGTATCGCTTACTTACTCTTATGTGCTTATAACATATCCAAATTTCAACAAAATCGAAGCGTGCCACCTGAGGGATGTTCCTTGTTAGTTTATTTCAAATTGTATCATCGCATTAGTATTGTATTAGGTATATCAGGATTAGTAGGAATGAGATGTTCGACTGTTCTTGGATCGAGATTGGAGCGATAGGTGTCGAGAGTAATATCGACATTCCTTTTTCACCAGCAAACGGGGGGCACTGTAATTTAAACCTGCAGCCTTCCAAAGCTATGTCCATTACACCGAAATTAATACGTAGTAAAAGATTTCATGAGATGAATGGTCGATCTGCAATAGAGCAGAAAATGAATACTTCGACATAACTTTTCAAATCATGCAAATAAAATGAGATTTCAAGAGCCGTGTGGTTTAGGGGTACATCACTGATTTGATTTATACTTTGCGAAATCAGAAACTTAGTTTGCACTTACGAAATGAATTGCGTCAATTTATGTCAAGTTGTTGAGAAAACGACATCCTTCGTCGCGCTTTTTTTCTCAACCATGCACGCCAAGTCTTTGCACAGAATTTTCAATGTACTTGTTGTGATACATACGTTGTACTTTTATATATTTGTGATTCGTTTTTTTAAATTACAATAGTGATATGCTTTTTTGAGATAAAATATTGAGAAAAATATTATTGCTAGGATTTGACAATTTTGTGTACTGTTCTAAAAATTTGCTTGGCTTTCTCATAAAAAGTTATTTCATTTTTTTTGTACATTCAAATTGGAAAAAATACAATCTCAGTGAAACCATTATTTTAAATAGAATAACAAATATTTTGAGTTTAATTTGAATTTTGTAGTTAATGAACCAACCGATTATGTTTTCAAAGAAACTTTTATTACTTGCCGTTCTTTTACTTGTTAAAGTTTTTTCGGGGATGACATATACCTTGGTAAAGACAGCATCAAAATTGGTCAAGTAGTCCCGTCAAATAGAGACTGACAATCTTCTAACGGCTTACAAAGACACAGGATGCCACAACGTTCTCAAAGCGGTCCAACGTAGTCCAACATTGCGCCACTTCTGTGTATCTTCACGCCGATGAAAATCTTAGCACAGTTTGTCCTCGTCCAACCATTGACACGTTAATGCATAAGGGAGCGTACACAAATTACGTAACGCAAAATTTCCAAATTTTACCCCCCCCCCCTCCCGTTACGGGACCGTAACGCCCAGCCAGAACCCCTCCTATTCCGTTACGTAACGGGTGCTTTGTCGACAATAATTGCGATTTTTTTCATAGACATAACAAATTATGAAAGGATCGGGTTTATACTCATTTTATGAAGTATATATTCATCTGGTTTTATATCAATTTTTATGACAAAATCTTGATAATTAACCGAGATATACAGTGGCGTGCAAAAGTTTCGGGCCAACCTTTATTCGATCAGTTATTCGATAAAACATTTAACGCCTGAACCTCTCCATCATTTCAAATATTTGAGGGAGCTATGATATGCATAACAGCGTGGTATATTATTTTGTTCGTATAGTGTATGGTTTGCGTACAGTGGCGAACGCGTTCGCTCAGTGTACACAAATATTGGGCCGCTGTCTCACCTTCCCCAGCCACACGGTTTGTTTACGTTTTCTTCCGCGCTTTCTTTCGCATTTTATTTCGCGTTAGTTCGAAACATAAAGAACCATGAAAAAATCAGTTCTATTTCTGCCGCAATGGCGAAACACACCAAAATTGAATTCCGCGAAGTTGTGTTAAAACTATTTGAAAAAAGAAAGAGTTCTCGTGATATTGCAAATACTCTATCTATTGGAAAAAGCACAGTAAACCGTATCATTGCGAAATATAAATCAACAAATTCGTTGTGTGATAAAAGTCGAAGCGGTAGACGACGAAAAACTTCAAAACGCGTGGATACAATCACTAAAAGAAAGTGCGTCATAGATCCGCGAAAAACGGCAGCAATAATTTCGCGAGAATTACGCAGTGAAAATCTTGCTGATATCAGTCGGAGTACGGTATCCCGACGTCTGAAGGCTGTGGGATTGATTGGGCGCCGGTGTAAAGAAACCACTCATTAACACAAAGAATAAGAAGGCTAGATTGAATTTTGCCAAAAATATCAACATTGGATAGTATCGAATTGGCGGAAAGTTCTTTTTTCCGACGAATCCAAATTTCAATTGTTCGTAAGTGATGGTCGCAAGTACGTAAGACGCCCAGCAGGTACCAGATACGATGTACGATATCAAATTCCAACTGTGAAACACGGTGGCGGAAATGTGAAAGTTTGGGGAGCATTTTCCCGTGCGGAAATTGAGTTGGGGCTGTGATCGGGCCCCAATAATATTCCCCTAACTTTATTCGGGCCCTCATCTGCAAAACAACATGAGGGCCGTTAGCGGCCGGTCACACTTTGTCAACAAGGGCCATTAAAGGCGCAACGACCGGGGCCTTATAAGTTGCCTCAATGGCGCCTCATCAAAACCATTTTAGCGCCCTGAAAATGCCTCAACGGCGCCTCATCGTAACCATTTCAGCGCCATAAAATATCCGTATCAGTGGATATACGTGCATGTTAAATGCGTCAGGGTATATCTGTATTTGTTTTTATGTAATTGTTCACGTGCATAGGTGTGGAAGTGAGTACATGTCTATGTATGTGTGCACGCCTAGAAATGTGATTGCGTATTTGCATGTGAGCCTTTATGACAAACTGCCATGACAAAATTAATATAAAAAATAATCCATTCTAAGGAATGGATGTGTAGTAGAAATAAAAAAAAATATATGGGTCTACTGAATCACTAGAATCTATTTCCATCGAGGGAAAGATCTGGAAAACAAAGACCAATTTATTTACTTATCCTACAGTCAGATAATGTTTATGAATGGGAAATATCAGCGAAGTCTTCAGAAGAAATAATTTCCCCTATGATAAGTATTGAGCGGAAATTAGTTGCTATAAAAATGTCGAGAAAACCGGTTGGGACTGTTCACACTTATGCGTTAGCATTTCTCCATGTATGAGTGAAATCATGAGTAATTGTTTGTATCTATGTAAAAGGTTTCTTTAATTTGATAAATAAATACTGTTTGATGTTTGTCTGCATATAAGTGTTCTTCGTTGATTTTTTATTTGCTAATGCCCTTACGCTTTTTCCCAATTTGCGTTCGATAATATTATTTGATCGATGTATATAATCGATTTGAATAATTGAAATACCATCAACCATGTAGCCTAAGCTATTTATACTGGTTTATCGCTATAATAGTCAGATCTGGGCCTATTGTGGAGATCCCTACTTGTTTATCCCTATACTGGCCAAGTCTGGGCCTATTTTGGAAATCTCTACAGGTTTATCCCTATAATGGCCAAGTCGGGTCCTTTTGTGGAAATCCCTACAGGTTTATCCCCATAATGGCCAAGTCGGGGCCTATTGTGGAAATCCCTACAAGTTTATCCCGATAATGGCCAAGTCTGGGCCCATTGTGGAAATCCCTACTAGGGAAAGCACTAGGAAAGCCCTGAAAGGCCCTTATTTTTATTAGGGATGCCCTATCAGTTTTCACGGGTTCTGATAACGGTATTGGTCCGCTAATAGAAATCCAAGGCAATATGGACGCTATAATGTATCGAAATATATTGCAAGACCATATGCTCCCATTTGCAAAGAAAAATATGCCGAATGGGTGGATATTTCAACACGACAATGATCCCAAACATGCTTCGCGTCTTGTGAAGACTTTCCTTGACAGGCAAAAAGTGCTCCTTTCCGACTGGCCCTCGCAGTCACCGGATTTAAATCCGATTGAACATTTGTGGCAAGAGCTCAAGGTTCCCGTTGGGACGAAGAATCACTCCAAGACGGAATTATGGGATCATTTGCAATATGAGTAGGAAAAGATGCCGCAAGATCGCATCTCGCAATTAATTGTATCTATACCACGACGATGTGCTGCTGTAATCGCTGCTAAGGGCATGGCAACGAAGTATTGACTCTAGAGAGAAAACTAAACCATGTTTTGTTATTTTTATAATTTTTTGTTTTTTAATTTCATACGCAACAGTATATGGCTCAATATTTTTGCACAGTCATTAAATAAAAACTGTTGGATAATTAATTGTTGAAGAGTGATGTTACCGTTTATACCACATTTTATTAAACATCAAGCATCTCGACGCCAATTATAAGTTTCATCACTCGTTTGTATTTCCCGTACCATCGTATTTCTATGCAATATCCACGAAAAATAGCGTGGCGCAAAACTTTTGCACGCTACTGTATGCCTTGATTTGACGACGAAAAAAAACGTCTCTTCATTGTCCCATCGATATCGTTATGAAAGGTTATCTGTAAATTGAAAGTCAACAATTTATCGATATCTATACAAATGTAGCTATCGTTATGCGTAGCCGTTTTTTGTTTTTTTTTTTCGGTTGATCCATCTCCGAACCCAAACAGCGCAGACCTACAATTTTTTAGGACATTTTTTTAACTACCGACTTCGTCTATAAATAGTGACTTAAATAAATGAAAAAACATTTTTTATGTATTTCGAAAGTGTATTTATTAAGTGCAACAACTTTTATTTCAATATTTATAATATAAACCTATCAAAAAATTCATGAAAATAGCATTGTTTAGCGTCTGAAGTGAGAAGACCCCTTAATGAACCCTTATACACGTGGGAGTAATTTGTTTTGCTTACTGAGAGTTACATATAAGGGAAGAAAAAAAACGTTACATTTTCAGAGACATATTTGGAAATATGGAGAGGATCGCCGTCGCCCTGCTCGCCGTAGCGTTCGCACCGGCAAGATTTTCCGCTTCGTGCCGATAATGTTATATTTATATTAAGACCTTAGACCACTCTAGGATTTGCCAAAAATCGATTTTTTGTTCTTAAAAAGGCACCTCAGTACCTATAAAATTATATTCCAAAACATTGTGCGTGTAAAAAATCTCTAAGTACTTGCTTTTCGAAGATTGTTGACGATTAAAGGTATTGAAATATTATTCATGACGTGACTTTCTCCTAACTCTAAACGCGTTTATCTCAAAACTACATTTTTCAAGTCGGCCGGACTCATAACTCCAACAAATTTCAACCGATTCATTTGAAATTTTAACTGTATATTTAGAATTACATTTTCTAAGGCACTACGTAGGATTTTAAAAAATTATATTGCATAGTTCCTTTTTAATAAACAATTTTCTGACGATTTTTTCATGGCATATTATACTGTTTGTTTTAGTAATGCGCCATTTTGACAAAAAACAATATATCAAAAAAATCCTACGTAATTCTATAGCTATTCATATATATAATCGAAAAAACTTAAGTGTTTCATCATAACGCAAAAATTGAAGGAGCCGTTCGTCCGGTTGTTGACCATCCAGAAACAAAGGCATCACCGGAAAAATGCTGCACAGTCGTCATTTTGACATGTATCGCTGTGAAAAAATAATATTCCATAGTCAATCACGTGTATAACAAAACCCTTATTTTGTAATTTCGATTTGTTTTATGGTTTCGCTGAAAAAAATCACAGAAATACCCTTTTTGGCCTCTAGAGTGGCCTAAGGCCATCAATCGAAAGACAATATTCATTGTAATAACAGTAGTACAAAAACAATCAGTAATTTTTAATTCTAATGGGTGAGCGAAAAGGACCGTTTTTTCAAACAAAAATCAACCTTTATCCTCCTGTCTGTATTTTGCAAAATTCTATTGTTTTGATTATTTTGTAGAGCTACAATTCTGTGTCGGAGCTATATTCCGCCACCGATAATAAGTTCGTCGGATCGTTCAGCTTTGCGCGATCGAGGAGATTCCCAGGTGTGGTTCAGGTTCGGGTTGACCGACCTTTCAATTTTTCTGAGAAATATCGGCGTGTCTATGCCGACCTATATCGCTTCGATGATGTTATGCCGGGATGTGCGACGGTCGGGGACGCGGTAAGCAAATTATTACGCATCCGATACTTGAAAACGTAATGAACTTTTAACACAATAACAGCGACAACACAAGTGAGCGTTGCTATTGAATTATCTAACTGGAGTTGCACAATTTCACGAAATCTTCGGATTTGAACAATTGAACGGTCATCTTTTATAAAATTGTCGCAGCTTAATTTGATGTCATTTTTCGAAGATACTAAATGTTGATTTTTTAATAGAATAAATTTACGAATTTCTATTGATCATTTTCAAATTGGGACGCACGGTATTAAACGGAGATTACACGATGATAAAAATAAACTTCGACATGTCTTTTGTTATACGCGATGATAGAGAAGAACTTTAAAATGTCTATCCACAATTCGAAAAATATGAATATACAGGAGTCCTGTAATAAATTCATAATCTTGCAACAGTCGATAGGTCAAACGTCCTGCTATGCTGGAATTTGAGTTTAGTAAAAGCCCACAGTTTTCGAGATAAAAATCATCTGCTTTTGGTTTTTCGCATGCCATTTCTACAAATAATAACTTTTTATGGCCCGGTTAAAAAAAATACTCTTATTTATTAATTTTTTTCCTAGAAAAGTCTTCTTATTAACCTTAAATGTTAAGGAAACTTTATGGAACAAGACCTTATGCAAAATTTTCATATCAACCAATTCGAACATCTGCCTTTGATAGCCTGCGGTGTAAAAAACATGTACTATGCACAACGTGCCAATTACTTTAAAGTGTTGTTTGCTATCGATTCATGTCATTTGTAGAAATGTCATGTGAAAAACCAATAGCAGATGATTTTTTTTCCAACAAATAACATCAAGCCCAAAATCTCGAAAACAGTGGGACTTTTACTAAACTGAGATTCCAGCATACAGCAGGACATGATCTGTCCTATCGACAGTTGCAGGATTATCCATTCATAACAGGACACCCTGTGTATACAGGGTGGACCATTTAACGCGACCACCCCAAATATCTCCGTTGCCTTTAGAGTGACGAAAAAAATACCAGGAGGTAATTTGATTGATTACGAAGGGCTGATACAGTGGTGAAAAATTCATTTCTCTCAAGGTCATAGTTTTTGCGATGGTTCGATGGTTTTTCAAATGGGAGAATGTTTCTTTTTTATTCAGACGTTGTAGCTGATATTCATACGAATCCAACGACCTATATCATTTCAAGCTCATCCCGAGTAGAAATTGTACTAGCCTGTCTGAGTTACGACCTAGTGACTGGCTCGCCCAATTGAGCTCATTCGAACTGACCAATGGTTGGCTCGCTATGAGCTAGTAATGTTGTGAGGGTTTTGCTATCCAGCCCTTGTCTAGTCACTGCCTAGCTGATCTTGGTCACAAATGACAAAGTAAGGTTATGTGACTACGTGTAGTTCCATCGAGCGATTGGCTCATGGTTGGCTAAGCAACTTCAGTTACAGATGCCGTTGCGAATAAAAAAAATCCTCAAGTCGGTATCCCGCGATGACCTAGCCAACACCTGCCAACTGCAGCCACACTAACCGGAATGAATAATCGGACAAATACAATTTGAGGTTATGTAATTCTATGCGATTGTCGCTCTCAGTGCGAACACAATTGAGTCATTGAGCCGATGATGTTTTTCACTTTATTATTATATTATTTATATATTATATACTAATTTGATTCACCCATTTTTCAATAATCTAACATTGTGTAGTGTAACTTATATAGACGATACGAAAGTTCAGAAATTCAACAAGTAGAACTGGCTCAGTGGATAACGCCACAACTCATCACTCAGAGGCCCCAGGAGTAAAGCCACGTTACGGCGTAAGAGTTTGTCTGAGACAATGTGAAATTGGACCATTAATATATTTATAGCGCAAATATCATACCCCTAATTAATGAATTAGTGAATATGATTAATTTTCTAATTAAAAAGAAATCACGAAAAAAAATATATATAGCCGCAATTTTTTTCTATCCAATCGCCTCTTCTTTTTTTCTTCCCATTCACTGGCTGAAAAAACTAGGTGATGGCTAGTGCAGAAATATTATACAGCCGTAAGATGTTTCTTTCTATCTCGTCACCATCTAATTTTTGTATTCAGTCACTAGAGGACCAGCGTTACAAGGCTAGGTAGTCAGTAGCTAAGACAGCTAGCTAATGGCGGTTCGGAACCTAACTTTACTAGCTTGTGGCTAGGCGGTGATGAGTTACGTTTTCCACTTCGGATGATATCATAGGTAATTGGATTCGTCTGAATATCAGCTACAGCGTCTTATTGAAAAAAAAAACATGTTCCTATTTGAGAAACCATTGATGACTCGGAGCACGCTAAAACTATGACCTTGACAAAAATGAATTTTTCACCACTGTATCAGCCCTTCAAAATCAATCAAATTACCTCCTGACATTTTTTTCGTCACTCTAAAGCAACTGAGATGTTTGGGGTGGTCACGTTAAATGAGCCTGTATATTCAACAAAAATTTGGAACTGGACACGATCAAATGAATTGTGTCTTATTAATTTTTTCATGTCCCGTTCCAAGTTTTTAAAATATATGCTTAAGATTTTTTATTTTTTGCCGGCCACCCTGACAGTACCATACTAATTTTTCAATTGAGCTACATACAACTGATGTGATAGGAATGTAGTTTCGCTATGTCCTGATCTCAAATCCAAATTTCTATATTTTATTTCACGTATTTACTTGTTATCGTTTTTGTTTTGTTTCGTTATTGGCGTGGCCGTCGTCGTTATTTCATATTGAAAATGGATTGCATAGTCGTTCATTGTTGTCTTCCACTATTTGTTTGCCCCTCCAAAGTTGGTCGATGACGAGGATCACGCAATGAATAATTACGATGGCGGGGCCCAGCATTTGATCAATACAGACAAGTTAAACTTCATGCTGCCAGGATATTTCATACGTGGTCATGAAAATACCATTGTGGGTCACGTGGTTGTAATGTATGGCCAGAACCAGGACAACGACGAATACTCGCATATCGCATGTGGCAGAATGTGCGTATATCCAACTGTTACTTCAATCTTCCTCATTACAGCACCGACGTGCAAACTGTCTGTTCTCCATTAGCGCTTCCTCGATTTTCATAGCGCTTTTTTGTACGATCGGGATCTTTTATCTTTTTCATAAGCCTCAAAATTATCTCAAGTATATCATACACCAAGACAGAAACCATATGCTTTTATAATATAAAGAAGGGGAACGTTTTCATCCTGTTGTTCCCCCGAAACGGTCCTTTCGTTTGACTCCCATACAACTTCAATGTTTTCACTTTTTATGGTGGATATTTGTCACTGCATGTATTCTTAAGGGATCATTACAGTGTAACGGGTCGAAAAATAGCTGATTTTCGCGATCTTTATTTCGATGCTTAGAATACGCTAATCAGTCCGATTTTTTTATGTTAAATCAAAGCCCTCATGAAGAACATAAAATGATTTTTTGAATTTTTTTACATTTTTTCTAGCGGTTGAAAAAGTCTTTGAAAAAAAAAGAGTCCTCACGGTGTACACGGTTGTGGCCCTGAATATTATCTGCATAAAATTTGTAAAAAGAAAGAATTTTGTAATTTGTAAAAAGTTTTTGTGTTTTGTAAAAAGAAAAGAAATTTGTAATTAAAGAACACATCTTGAAGAACTTTCAGTAATTTTTTTATTGACAAATATTACATTGTTTAGTGGCAAATGGCCGTCAATGAAATAATGTTTTTATATACACGGTTTGCGGTGACCAACATTGCGGCGAAGTGGATCATCTGAAAAAAAAATGCGGATGGATTTAGTCGAATATAAGTATAAACTAGTCTTTAATCGAAGGATTTCAAAAAATATTCATTTTTCACAAAATGGCGGACAGTCAAAGTTAATGGTTCGATTTTAACGAAAAAAAACGGCCGTTTTTTTGGCTATAAAACGGCCATTTTTTTCGAAAAAAAAAAATCGAACGATTAAAGACTACATTTTTATGTATTAAATAAGCCTGCAAAATTTCAAGAAGATCGGTTCATTAGTGTTCGAGTAATCTTGGTCACCGACTTCAGAAATGCCATTTTGAGAAAAACGCGTTTAAAGTTTCTCTTTCAACGCGGATTCAACGCTCATGTCTCAGTCAATTTTGTTCGGATCGACTTGAAATTTTCAGGACATATTCTCAGATACTTATACATAAAAAAAATGCAATAAAAAAATCGATTTTTTCAAAATCGCAAGTGGGGGTAACCCCTTAAGAGACTCCAGCCCAACCTCGACACAGGTACTGACAGAGTCCAACATAATCTCAACGCCAGCGCCGGACGATGATGAAGCAACTTGGCTAGCAGTCTCAACTATGGAAACGATGCTGCCTGGTGTTCCCGATTTGGACAAAGTCGAGATTCAATAGTGTCACACTCTGCCACCGATAGCGCTACTTATCACCTAAGAAACTTGCATGCCTGCGCGCTACGGCCGGATATATGTATATATATTTAGATGGTTAAGTCCGTCCACGGTTTTACATACAGGTCTTGCAACTCGATCGAATTTCAATGGTGGAGGTGAATCGTGTATTGAAGCTGTCTTTGGTGTCGCTAGCATCGAGGGGTGTTGTTTTGATAGTAAGAACATAACCTGCGTAGGCGGTGGTTCCACGTATATGGTTACCATATAGCGTGGTCAGTCGAGTGCAATAAACGTGTTATCGACTTATAGCTTTACCATTCCATACGAATAACATGGCTCGGATATTTTATCATATTCGGTATTTTTTAGTATATTAGGTTGTGCATGAGACAAAATACACTGAAGGAAAATATGAAATTGAAACAAATTTGTTGTTAAAAAGGAATTGTCTAAATTGACAAACCAATAAAATTATGGTTATTTCGTAATGTTGTACGTTTTGTCTGCGATTATTTTGTACCTGCACAACAGCAATCAATAAAGATCCGTCATTCCGCCATCGTCTTGAATTCTAAGGGCTAGATCATTGTTTCTATAGGATTCATCCACTCGAAATTATTTTTGCGTGCAGAATATAAGTTGCTATGTCTATATTTATTGTTAGCGAAAATAGCAGTTGATGCATACATGCACATAGAAATACTTGCGACCAGTTACCATAATTATGCGTGCCATTCGCAATTTATTAAAATTTGCATTCTTTTTCTGTAGTTATATATGCATTAAAGAAAAAGCAAAAGCAGTGCGCGGCAATTGAACCGGAAATAACAAACTTTTCAACCAGGCATCAACCCATCCAGCTATAATCTATTTTATAAATGAAAGAACAAAATGGATTTATCTCTATTAAACTCGCTTGGATTTCAATGGTCGGGTCGATGGACCTTGGACCAATTAATTGCTGGATAGATATTTCTGATTTGTACTCGTTAGATTATGAGTTTATGTATTTCTGTTTGCATAGGAATATCATTCGTTTTTCAATAACTTGTGGAACATTTCGATTTTCAGGTTAGGCTACTACGAGAATGCGAGGCTATTCACTGATAAAACAATATATTTCTATATCCAGAATTTGTTAACGATTAACAAATAATAAAGTTGGATATGGCGAAAAAAATATCTTTTTACAGTTGAATAATTAATTTGAGCCTCTGAATTGTCACAAATAAAGATTTGGTAATAGTTAAGAAATGGGTACTTTAATGGAACATACCAGCCAATAGATATACGGTTGGTCTAACCCAATTGCTGTAAAAATCTGAAAAAATTTGGTCAATTACCACATAATGTGTGCCAAGTTTCAGGTTTTTCCCACCAATGTCCTAAGCATGAGAAATAATTAATTAATAACTTGGCAAAACACATGTATTTTCGTATTGAAAATTCAATCCCTCACAGACACCATTAAAAATGTTCAGAGCGCCTCAAAAGGGGGATATACATCTAGGAGCCGCAAAAAAAGGTAATTATTGTGAATTTTTTCAAGGAAAACTATTTGAAATTTCGGATTGGGGTTTAAATTATTTAAAAGTATATACATTCAAAAATATGTTTAATTTTCTTTATTTAAAAATATAAAAAATATGCAAGGATATTGTAGGATCCTTGGTGCGTCGTAAAAAAATCTGCGTATACTTTACCCACTGGCGTTTCTTCAAAAATCATCTGACAAAAAAAACCGAAAAGATTATTAAATTTGGTACTATAATCTAGTACTTGTCATAGCCGATTTTTAAAATATCGATTTATGACAAAATGGCGGACGTTTGAACATAAATAGTGATTTTTGGGCGAATAATTAGTTATTATTTTGCCTATAAAACAAAAACTAAGTAACGGAAAAAAATCCTATGACAAGTAGTAGATAATGGTGTATAGAATAACCACAAAAAAACCTCAAGGCTCAATGGGTTCATTGGTTTTCGAGAAATTTTGGGTACCGATTAAAAAACGTGGTTTTGAGATAAACGCGTTTGAAATTTGGGAATGAATAAATCATGAAATTTGTCAACTTACATGGAATCATCGATACCAGGCCCATAGTGTAGGTATTCTACGGTCGACGGAATGTTCATAGCTTCTAAATCGATTTTTTCGACCATCTAGGTGTATATCTCTCCTCAAAACTTTGCACATGATTTTTGTTATATATCTTGATTATGTTTTTACAAGGGGACTCTAAAAATTCATATTTGACGCAAATTGCAACCACCCTAATATATATATATATATATATATATATATATATATATTTCCGCAAACACACATATCACATTATCAATACACATAACATTTTCATTACGGTGCCAGAATTAACAAAATTATGATGATGTCACAATCGTAGAGGTACGAATGAAAGATGGAACTGCACTTTTTCCGGACGAGTAGGGTACCCCGAAGTGCAACCGGGTACAGTACACTGAGTGGGCATTACTGAATGAGTAATTCCGCCCTGAGGTTAGCACGTTTAGTTATACAAAAAAGGTAAAATCAAAATATTAACCTCCAAATGCTCCAATTGTTGAAACTCAATATGTGTGCCTTGCGCGTGCGGTCGACGCGCCGGCGCAGAATAATATTCTTAAATGATAAGTAGCGCCACGTACAGGTTATCAGAGATAGAGTTAAGAAATCGGGACTTTCTTATTCAACATAATTAAGTCAATGCCATTAGATTCCATAAATTTATTATATTTAGGAGTTATGAAACTCTTGCTTGAAAAGTGGGTGCTGAGAAAATGTCCTCAGCGCATATACACTACGCAAAAAAATTAAAGGTTGTTGAAAAAGTCCGCCAATTTTAGGGTCATTTTCAAATAGCTGTAACTCCTGGAAAAATGGTCGTACAGCAAAATTACAAAAAAAGCAAATTGAAGGTGTGAATCTCTAGTTTTGAGATCTTGAGCTCAAAAATTTGTCGCATCAGCCAATTTTTAGTAGCCATAAAAAACCCAAAGTAAAAAAAAACTTCAAAATTTTTGCTCATCTTTCACAGTCTGCACGGATTTTAATACATTTTTTTTAATGATCGGATTAAAAGGATCGTCTAGCTGGATTTTTCCCCTTGAATTTGAGCGATGGAAGAGCTCTGTACGATTTTTTCTCGCTGAGTTATCGATGTTCAAAGCAAAAATGACACTTTTGACTTCGATGGCTGATTACTCGAAGACTAATGGTTGCACAGAAAAAAACCAGAGGATTTTGGAAACTTTGAAGTATTCTCTATAAGATGCTTTTATCATTTTGTTATCAAGATTTTATTTTATGCGGGAAAATGGATTTTAAAAAACGTGAAAAATGACTTATTTGCGAATATTCTTTTAGCTAAGGATTATTTTGCCAATATCGAATTGGTTAAAAAAAAAAATTCGGTTTTTTTATGACCTCAAGGTATCCTAAAAAAGCCCTCAAAAGTTTAAACCCCTGCGATTTTTTTTCCATCGTGTTCCGAATGATCGAAATTGTGGTTTTTGCCAAAAATCGATTAAAGGCTAAATCTACCACCTTTTATTCGTCTTTTGAGAATCACAATTTTTTTTGGCTCTGATCCGAATTTCCGGTGCTGAAAAATCTTGATTGTTGAACAACGGGAACAAATTGTTGTTTAATGAAAAAAAAAAATCAATTAAAAAAAGTGTTTTTTTTTGTCAAAAAAATTGATTAAAAAAAAATCGAAATAAATTGTTAGATTTTTTTATAGCCCTGAACGTTTTTCATGATACGACGAGCGATTAGAGTTGTTGGAATTCACAGTTCTTTGAATGTGTGCGTGTGTACAATTTACTTCCCTACGATACCATATGACACCCTACGCACACGTCCCGCGATCATTAGATCAATATTTTTTTTACAAACATTTTATTCACCACCGGCATTAGCGTAACCTAAAGCGTACCACGTAGAGGTTGCTCGGTTGGATTTACGCTTCTTTGTGTGTGTGTTCCACCCGCACACATTCAAAGAACTGTGAATTCCAACAACTCCAATCGCTCGTCGTATCATGAAAAACGTTCAGCGCTATAAAAAAAATCTAACAATTTTTTTTCGATTTTTTTTAATTAATTTTTTTTTGGAAAAAAAAACTTTTTTTAATTAATTTTTTTTTGGAAAAAAAAACTTTTTTCAATTAATTTTTTTTTTTCATTAAACAAAAATTTGTTCTCGTTATTCAACAATCAACATTTTTTAGCACCGGAAATTCGGATCAGTGCCAAAAAAATTGTGATTCTCAAAGGACGAATAAAAGGTGGTAGATTTAGCCTTTAATCGATGTTTGGCAAAAACCACAATTTCGATCATTCGGAACACAATGAAAAAAAAATTGCAGCGGTTTAAACTTTTGAGAGCTTTTTTAGAATACTTTGAGGTCATAAAAAAACCGATTTTTTTTTTATCTATTCGATATTGGCAAAAAATATTCGTGAATATGCCATTTTTCACGTTTTTTTAAATCCATTTTCCCGCATAAAAAAATCTTGATGAAAAAATGATAAGAGCATCTTATAGAGAATACTTCAAAGTTTCCAAAACCCTCTGTTGTTTTTCTGTGCGACCATTAGTCTCCGAGTAATCAGTCATCAAAGTCAAAAGTGTCATTTTTGCTTTGAACATCGATAACGCAGCGAGACAAAATTGTACAGAGCTCTCCCATCGCTCCAATTAAAGGAGAAGAACCCAGCTAGACGATCCTTTTAATCCGATCATTCAAAAAAATTTATTAAAGTCCGTGCAGACTGTGTAAGATGAGAAAAAATTTGAATTTTTTTTTACTTCGGTTTTTTTATGGCTACTAAAAATTGGCTGACGCGAAAAATGTTTGAGCTCAAGATCTCAACACTAGAGATTCATACCTTCAATTTGATTTTTTTTTATTTTGCCGTACGACCATTTTTCGAGGAGTTACAGCTATTTGAAAATTACCCTAAAATTGGCGGACTTTTTCAATATCCTTTAATTCTTTTGCCTAGTGTATAAGTAAAATAAAATAAGCAGTTAAACCTTTTTAGAGAACCGACAAGTACACTTGAGTTAACAGTTCCGTGCGAGTTTTAGCGGAAAATTTTTTTGTTTAGAAGATATAGCGAGATTGAAAGCTACTCATGTTAGTGTAGCTACAACTGAGCTGCCATTTTGAATTTTGTTCATAACAGGTCTTTTGTATACGTCAACACATGTAGAATAAACCCTCCGAACTTCATTATGATTGCTTCTTTAGCGTTCTCAACAAATCCCAAAAATGTCTCATTTATCGGTGAGGCTCATAAATGTAACGTCTTCATCGTTTTTTTTCTTCAACCATACACGCCAAGGCCTTCCACAGCATTTCCAGTGTACTAGAGTGGTTCATTAGTTGTATTCTTCTATAATGGCCATATCAACTTTTTGTTATACTTATGTAATGTTTAAAAAAAATAATAATTTTTAATGAGATTATTCCGAAGGTTTAACAATTTTGTGTCCACAATTCTTGCACACTTGCATAATACATACATTGTCCTATGTTATAAATCGTTTCATTTTTTGTCGTGCAATTGATTAATTGAAAAATATGATAAGCCGATTGCATTAATTGAAACGAACCATAATTATTTTCAAGGTAAACCATAATTTTTCATAATATAACACAAACAACAACGTTTTCGGATGATGTTTTATGACTGGACGTACTTTTTTAACTTTCCAAACGTTTACATATACAAGCATATACCAAGTTATTCCCATAACCACTCGGAACGTGAGGAAAAAAGAACGACGGCTCGACGGTCAATTTACGAGTTAAGTTTTATTCAATAAAAATCTGCGACCACTCGATTTATCGCGTATTAAATTGTTACGCGTTCCCGCGAGGGTCCACCTTTTATTTCTTTTCCCGTCCGTCGCGTTTCGTTTTTCTCGTTGGCGTGCGTAAAAATTGAACGTGGCGCACATCTGGGCCATCCGTTCCGCAAAACGATCAGAGTAAATAGATAAATACGTTCTTTTTCATATTTTTTTAGGATATATGAACATATGCACATGTGTATATGTATGTGTATATGATGAAGGATCAAAAATATCCTTTGCCTACATACGTATGTCAGTTTGTATATATATATATATATATATATATATATATACACATACACACTAAATAGATGGGTTGCTTGTCAAAAAAAATTGTGGGCTGGTGGTGGGGGTGGGGTGGTTGAGTACCGGGTGAATCTTTATCCTCTTTCGCTCCCACACGTGAATCCATATCGAGGACCGCCCAAAATCCGGTCACAAAAGGGAATACTCGATACCACGTCGGAGCGAACGCGTACGTTAATATTTTATTTTGACTGGTCAGTATACCCGCGGGATCGCTGTTCGAATTTTATGGCCTGCCGACGAGGGGATACTCGCGACCAATGCTGAAGGCAAGAGTATAGCGAGCTAGGCTGAAATTATTGCGGGGAACCGATCGATGTACTGAGAGCGAGAGCGAGAGCGAGAGAGAGAGAGAGAGAGAGAGAGAGAGAGAGAGAGAGAGAGAGAGAGAGAGAGAGAGAGAGAGAAAGCGAAGAGAAAATTTGTGGAGGCGGTTAGCGAGAATAAAAAGGGTGTACAGCGACAGGAAGTCCAGCCGGTATAACGTTGAACAAGAACCATAAAGTGTGAATTATGAAGCCACCTGTAAGTCCCGCCGTGTCTACATTATATACCTCGATCTTCTATCCCCGTATCGGAAACACGAACGGGTTTGAAGAAGCCTCGATGTTCCAGATTTACGACGCTGCGAGAATGGAAAGTCGGGAAAACCGTCGCCTGAAAGCCTCTGGGATAAACCAGAATCATGGCGAAAATCGAAATTCGGATGTTTTTTTTTTGGTCTAGAGTATCGTTTATTGCACTTTCGAGTATTGAGTAGCAGAAGTGATTTGAGTAAAGGAACCGAGTAGCGGAATAGTCTTGAGTAACGGAATTGAGTATGCGAGAGCCTTGAGTAACTGAAGATTCTTGAGTAACGGAACTAAATAGCAGGAGAGTATTCAGTAGCGGGAGCTGCGAGTAACGGGATTAAGTAGCAGAAGATTATTAAGTGATGGAATAAAGTAGGGGAAAACTTTTCAGTAACGGGATAAAGTTATGGAAAACTCTTGTGTCATGGAATAGAGTAGCAAAAGAGTATTGAGTAGAGGAATTGAATAGCAGGTGAGTCTTGAGTAACAGATTCGAATAGCAGGAGAGTCTTGAGTACCGTAATTGAATAGGAGAACCGTCGTAAGTAACGAAATTGAGTCGCAAAAGTCTCGAGTAACATAATTAGGTAGCAGGGAGAGTCTTGAGTAAAGGAATTGAGGAGCCGGAGAGTCTTGAGTAAAGGAATTGAGGAGCTGGAGAGTCTTGAGTAACGAAAATCAAGAGCAGAGGTCTCGGGTATCAGTGCGGAGGAGCAAAAGAACCTAGAGTAACGGAATTGAGTAGCAAAAGAGTCTTGAATAAAAAAATCGAGTAGCATGGCGTCTTGAGTAACGTTATTGAGTAGCAGAATAGTCTTGAGCAACAGTAAGGCATAGTGGGAAGGTCTTACGTGACGAAATTGAGTAACAAAAGAGCCTAGAGTAACGGAATTGAGTAGCAAAAGAGTCTTGAATAAAAAAATGCGTAGCATGGCGTCTTGAGTAACGTTATTGAGTAGCAGAATAACTTTGAGCAACAGAAAGGAATAGCAGAAAAGTCTTAAGTGACGAAATTGAATAGCAAAAAAGTCTCGAGTAACGAAATTGAGTAGCAAAAGAGTCTTGAGTAATGAAATTAAGTAACAAAGGAGTCTTGAGTAACGAAATAGAGTACTGGAACATTCTTGACCATGAGGATTGAGTACCAGCACTGAGTATCGAACAGATTCAAGTCGAAGTTTCGCGATAATGTACCAATATTTTTCTACAACTCTCAAAATGTATTTTATACTAGGACATTAGGGACTATTGCATACACTAATGTCTTATCGGTATCTTAAATTATAGCGTCGGTCTTTACTTTCGTTTTTTCACTCTTAAATTAAACCGGTAGGGTCAGAATGCGATATCTATCTTTTCTGAAGTTCCGTGTGGAAATTTCAAAAAATGTATTTTTGAATTCAAACGCTCCGACGATGTCCTTGCACTTGGTCTCATCTGAATCCCTCGAGTAGAATATGAGAAAATAGTATTGTCCTTTTGAAAGGGGCAGGCGCACCCTTCAGCATTTATCAGGAAGCTCATCAGTAGGCACTCATTGCAAAACGCTTTTATCAGCTCTTATTATTATCTGACGACATTTTTTATATTTTTTTTCGACAACGCGTCTATATAGTGTGTTTACGGAGTTTTTTTTTTATTTTCGACTGCAATTTTAAATTTTCTACTGTGTATATACAGTTCCACAAGTAGAAACAGCATGGGATACGAAAGAATTGGTACAAATGTCCATTTCCTTATGCACCCCTCGACTCCTACCTTACTTTTGTCCTTGATAGTATCTCCCGAACATCCGGACTAAGGGGCTCCCGGAAGGAGTGTAAATTTAATATAACCTTCGCTTTTATCTAAATGGCCTTTGGCTGGCGTTATCTCCCGTGCAGTCGCAAGCGCTTTCCGAGTCCGGACCTTTCGGTTTTCCTTTTCGGATTGTCGTACCATTGGGTGGAAAGACCGAGGGCGGGGGGGGGGGGGGGGAATAAAATTACCAGCGAGTCTTTGATCCTCTCTGATTCGCCGAATGAGGGAACGCCGACTTCACCCTGACCATTCCGTCCCGTCTTACTCGCTCCTAACCTCGTGACATCTTCGCTAGTAGTAAAGGTCCCGCTTTAATCCGCCGCCACGAAATTCATTTCGATCTGTACGATCGAATAAAATTTTTGTTTTTTTTTTTCTCCACGATGGTGTTTGGTCAGGATCGCGTATGTTTGACGTTTGCCAGGATATGATCAAGTCGAACAAGAAATAAGGACATTGATTATAATTTCACGATGGAGTATTGGAGAAAATTCTCGTCGGGAAAATATTTTTCGCAACTTTCTTCTGAATTATGGAGAGTACATTGGTGGAATCATTATTGTGTGGTTGATATTCATTTATTGGAGTTTTTGTGGTACCTTTATCGGGAAACCGGATATGAATGTTTAGGAATACGCCATGAATAAACATTTGAATTGCAAAATAATGTTTTATAGTGCAACAATTACGTGGCATCGTTATTCAACAGTATTCATTGATTTTCATAATAATTCAAATTATTTTATGACATTAGATGTTATCTATGTAACTCCATAAATCTATATAATCTCTATGAGTGTGTATGTATATTTGTACTAATGACGTTGAAATTTGCATCGTTGGAGGGAAACGAATTTTTTTATTCTTCATTTCTGTTTTCACTTTAGACGCTAAAAAAGGCTATTTTTATGATTTTTTTATAGGCTTATATTATAGATATTGATATAAAAGTGGCTACACTTAATTAATACGGTTTCGAAATACATAAAAAAAATTCTTTATGTATTTATGTAACCCAAACAAACTTTGAACGCGTTTTTCTCGAAACAACGTTTTTCGACGGCTCGTTGATAAAATCTTTGAAACTACCGAACCGATCCTTACGGAATTTCAACCACATATTCTTTACAACGATAGCTATAGCGCATATAAAGTTTTTTTTTAAATTTTGATATTAACTTTTTTTTGGCAAAAACGGTGAAAAAAAACACATTTTTTGTGGTTTTATTTTTCGAAAAATGTCCGCCTTTTTGTAATTTTTTCATATATCAAAAATCGTATAATATGCGCTATGTCCATTAACATACTGAATCTAAAACCGTTCGATTTTTTAGGACATTTTTAACTACCATTTTCATCTATAACAGTGACTTAAATAGATATTTTTTCTAAATGTATTTCGAACGTGTGTTTATTAAGTGTAACAACTTTTATATCAATTTCTATAATATAAACCTATCAAAAAATTCATGAAAATAGCCTTTTTTAGCATCCAAAGGGGAAAGACCCCTTAAGGCAGGGAATCACTGTGACGGGGCAAAATAATCCATGAAAATAGCCTTTTTTAGCGTCTGAAGTGAGGAGACCTCTTAAAAGAAATTGTGGTCGAAAATCTCTCATAAGTATATGTGGGAGTGAAATGTTCAAGTGATTTTCATAGTCTAAATCGGCGAAAGAAAAATTTGAGCAATCAGGAAGGATGCAATTTTGTTGCATTCCAACGATGAAAACTTATTCAACATCATTTATATTAGGTGGTTGCATATGAAACCGCCCGCTGGCAATAGATCGCGTTAGGAACACTATTTTTTTCGAATTAAAAGCTGGCAATACACACGACGATAGGCCCATGGAGTCCCATGACTTTGAAGTTTGCATCGTTGGAATGCAATAAAATATTTGTTTTCTTTCTGATGTTCCCAAATTTTTTTTGACCGTTTTGACCTATAAAAGTCACGCGATAATTTTTTTGGTTATTCTGCGATCTACAACTCAAGTCTACACAATGGGATTTTCGACAAAAACAAAAATGAGGAATTAAACAAAAATCGTTGCATCCCAGCGATCAAACCTTCAAGACCATAGAGTCCCGCTGAAACGCCAAAGGTGACATTTGTGCGATGCGTTAGGGGGCTATACCAGTGTGGGCGCTAAAAATTTGGGTGATTTTCGAGAATTTTTTGGAAGAAAAGTACTCAATTAAATGTTTCGAAAAATTAAGAATACATTTGGCTATATTTGACCTATATTACGGAATTTTTTCATAGAAAAATATTAAGATCCAAGCGACTTATGCGCTGCCTTCGGAGGCGCCAAAAAAACGTTCCTCCACTGCTGACATGATTCCGGCCTTATAAGTAGCTGAAAGCAAAAAGAAAAAAATGTCGTCAAACTGGAAGGTATTTCCTGTACAATGACGTAGGATTTTCGAAAAATATCAAAATCTAACAAAATGGCGTAGTTATGAAAAAAGTCTGTTTTCTTGCCGATGAAATGGTCGTTTTTTTTCAATGCCAAATCGTCAATTTTCATCGAATCAAAAATATCCTACGACATTGTAGAGTAAATATATTCAAGATTACACAGGTCGAATTTCAAGTCAATCGAACAATTGCTCTTTGAGTTACAATGTCAGCAAATTTAAAAAATCGCATTTCGAGAAAAACGCGTTTAAAGATTTAACTATCGATGTTTGCAAGATAAAATGATATTGATATAAATGATCTAATGATATTCTTGAAAGTATAAACTGTCGTAAAAGGCAAAAAAAATCGATTTTTTGAAAGTGTCACACTGGTATAGCCCCTTAACACTCATACGCAGAATATGAACCAAGAAAAAGTGAGGAATGTTGAAAATCAATGAAATGGTACGCCTTGAAACAAAAATGTTGTGAAATATAGCCAAAATCTTAGCAACCCGTTTAGAAGACCGTGCCATACCTCCACCATGTTTAAAGATTAATTTAAAAAAATACCATATACAAGCCAAAAGTAGTAAAAAAAAATACCCTGTCTCAAAAATGGTGAAGAAATATTTCCCTTAAAAAAAAAACATGAAAATCGGCAATTTTTTCCACGCCCGAAGTTCTCCCTCCTATGTCGAGGAGTTGAAATAATATTCATCACTGGCCGGAAAGCTCCGTCGAAAAATAAGAAACGAAGCGAGGAATTTTTTGGGGGGGTATCTTTTTTTCGTCACACGAAACCGCTGGATGGTATCCGCTTGGTCAGCGGGCGAACGGGGCTAGTATGCCGAACTATGTTCGCGCAAAAATCGAAACTTCATCGGTGCCGGGGTTGTCGAAAGTATACTCAAAGTACATGTATACATATATGTAACGAGCCGGACGTGGGGCAACCGAACGGAATTAAAAGCTTGCCATGCTGGAAAATCGTGCTTTTGGCATTGCGGCCAAGCCTCGAACGACCATCGGGGCACAGTTGCCAACTTCGGAAGTACCTGTACCTTTTATTTCGAGTTTAAAATAACTCGTGCTCGTGTACGCATTCGCTACTGAAACTTTTGCCCGTTTACCGAGCTTTTTCCATTTTTTACGGCGCATGCGCGTCGTCGAGTCTACCACCACGCAACTATACCTTCGCTTTGCATTTTTGAGTGATACGTACGGATAGATTGTACTCTATTTTTTATTATCGCGTCACAATTTTGACAGACATGAGAACCGTGCTTCCGTTCGGTTTTGTGACACTTTGCGTTCGGATGCTGGACCTCATTAATACTGCTATCATTCAAGGATAATTGTACGGTAGTTTTAGGTAGACCTCAATTTGCGTGATTTCATTATGCGGTCTGCTAAGATTGACATTTTGAACACATGATTTTTGTCATTGTTTAATTTCATAGCTTAAGATCTTAAGATTAATTGGCAACAAAGAATTCGTAAAATTTAACAAAATTAACCGAATCGTGATGATTTTTGTGTTTTTTTTCGCTGTGATTTACGTTCCCTTTTTATAGTTTATTGTAGGCGGCAACTTGAAATGTATTCTACTCAAAATTCGGGCAGAACATACTTTATAACTTTTTCTATCGTATTACAGGATGATTTTTCGATATTTTTGTCTATTTGTGCATAACAAATGATTAGACTTGTTTGTTTGTCAAAAATCGAACTATTATTTCTGCAGCTTCCTATTTTCCTAGTTGTTTACTTTTAAAAAAGTATCCGGCCATACACACGTTTAATTGTTACACTCAAAGTTTTCTGATTTTCCTTATTATTTTCTTAATTTGTTACTTTTCACTCTGCATCACCCTAGTTGCCAGAACCACCTACACCGATTGGCCATATAACAACTTTGCTCAAATAATAATACCTCCAATGTTCATCAATATTTTTCAATGAAAAAAAAAACTGAATCTTGGCAAGACTATGTATCAATTATGTGTCGAATCCCGACTTTGTCATTCCAATGCTTTCATCGGAAAAAAAAAATTGAAAGTCGTCCTGTTTTTGGGGCCCCCAGGCTTACGCAGACCAGTTAAACGCGTTTTTTTTTCTCGAAATAACATTTTTCAATACGATCTGCACTCCTTGAACAGTTTCAAATATTTTTTGAAAGCATTTTTTTTATCCCTAGGACTTACATCCTCCTTCGTCCGTGCGTGAAAAAAAGGTTTCACTTGAAAATGTGATAACTTAGGTTTACTTTCGAAATGAAATAATTTGGCTCGGTGGACTATAATTAAAACATTACTTGGAAAAAACTTCTTTCTTCTTTGATTTTTTGGAACCATTAACCCATGGGCCAATTATCACATTCACTATCTTTGATAGAGGCATGAACAACGTGCGTGAAAAAGAATAACTTGCTGTTAAATAAACAATTAGATGAGGCTCTTACAAGAAACATCACTTCACTCTTCGTTAACACATTTATAATTGGCCACGATTTTAACACAGTAGTGGGTCAATTTGACCCGCATAGTAATTCATCCACCTGCCATTAACAACCCTTTGGTCGGTTTTTATCGGAAAAAATCAGGGATACACTTTGTGCATTTCTTAATATGTCTGCATAATTCAAATTCGGAAAGTATAAAATTGGATCTTTGTAAAAATTATTGAAACCTTTCACATTTGGGATAGCGAGTACTTCATTTCAAATTCGTCTGGGCGAAAGTGACCCGCCTTCGATTTTGTTGAAACTCATATATGTGATGCAGCATTGAAAACTATCAGCGACGAATTTTTTTATCGGTGTAAAAACATTTTTAAGGGGTGATTTTGCAGTTTCACCCACAAGCAGTCCATCGATCTGATTGAAACAAAAACTAAAATTCTTCTAATCTTCCGCACTAATCTTCCCCACTAAGAAGTATCGAGAAAAAAAATTAACTTAAGGGGAGACACGCCTTTTTCGAGCGGGGGGTTTTCCCCCCTAAAAAAAGTTTTTACGCCGATAAAAAAAGCCGTGTTTAATCATTTTCAATGCTTCATCACATATGTGAGTTTTAACAAAATCGAAGGCGACACTCAAATGAAGTTCCTTGTCAGAACCTTTAAATACTGAAGTGGGGAACTCGGGGGCAAGACGAATCGTAAGCCCAGCCACTAAGTGCGAGTACAGTGCTCCCGCTGGAGTTTGGAGAAGTGGTGGTGAAGTGAACGAGTGTGAAAGTATCAAAATTACATCGTTTTGACAAAACGATGTAATTTTTGGTAAAGTTTAACATCGTTTCAGTTTATTTGAGTTGCCGATATTGATTAGAAACAGGCAGGTAAAGAAATGAAAGTACTAATTATTAATATAATAAGAACAGATTGTCTGAAATTTTCAAGGTTATTGTGTGATTTTTTTGTTAATTTGTTAACCGTCTAATGGGGTAAGATGAATACAAGCTATCGCAAACCCGGAATATTTTACATCGTACCGCTATTTACGTTAGACAAGGTGGAATGAAACTAGTAAAGCATTTGGTTCCTCTTCAACCAGTGTTTCTACCAGGGAAAGAAAAAGAACATACAAATGATCAAAATGACATGAAAGCAAGATTATTCGGACTAATCCTACAGAACTTAGACGATTGGCTTATCAAATTGATGGTATTGAGAATGAAACCACTTCCATATGCGAAAGATGCCAATAATTCCTCATTGTCCCAGCGCTGTTTCATCTTGCCTCGCATGCAGGGTAAGATGAGAAAAGTAAAGGTTTAATTGAAGGAAAAAAAACATTGTATGGCATCAATCAGTAAGACTGATTTTTTTGCTTCCAATATTAAAAGATTAACAAATGTTGATAAGTTTAAAAAATAATTAAAGTTGACTGACTCATATATGTATCGTTTTACATGAACATTCCCCTCACAAGCGTGGGAAAAAAGTGAAAGAGTCGTAAAAGCCCCAAAGGTCCTACGAAAAAACTTTATTAAAAAAAACAACATGAAAAATTGTCCTACGAAGAATGCCGGATTCAAATTCAACCCTTTGGTCGGTAAAGTTATTTGCCTGGGACAAAACGCTCGCCCCGACAAGACGAACAGTCGAGCGATAAACCCCTTCGTTTGGTTTCTTTTTTTTCCGCTGTAGCCTCTCGCTTGCCTCGGAACTGGAGCACTCGTAGGGTTTACTCGACCGAGAGAAGTTCAAGGCATTACGGGTCAGACCGCGGGGCGGGGTATTCGCGACATTGCGGCGCCGGGCACGGATATATATCCGATTGAGACTAAGATTGACAGACGCAGAGACTCAAAAAGGATCTGGAAGAAAATGAGATCGCGCCCTCCACCCCCGTACACATGTATCCATGTATTTCTATATATGCGGACGCGAGTGTACGTGCGGGTGAGTTTAGTTCGAAGAGTATCAACGGAACCTCACTCCCCCGTACATAAAAGGGGGTGGGGGAGGGGGTGGCGCCTATGCAAGACATGGAGAGCCACGGGAGCTTTGCAAAACTACCCCTCTGAGAAAACAATCTTCCTCGTATTATGAGATTGTAGTGTCTGCACATCCGTTTTTCCAGGCTGGCCACTACTGTAACGGCTCGAAAAAATCGATTTTTTTTGCATCTTCGCAATATATTCAAGGATATGTCAGAAAAATGCCAAGTTGAAATATTGAAAATTGACGAAGTTACGGACGATTTAGTGAGCGCAGGTAGGGCAATGATTTACTTATACTTGCAAGGAAAGGGTGCGAGGTCGATATCTCCGATTTCGATAAAATTTGGCATGCTTGTAGAATGGGTTAAAATAGGCGATACGTATTTTTTTATATCTGCGAAACCCGATTTTTAAGGGTTGAAACGCACCCTCGCAAATTCAAGTGTTTTTCGTTGATAGCGTTTCAACGGTACGAGATATAAAAAAAATTCAAATTGTAACAATGTTTTTTTTCGTGTAGTATACATTGAAGATGAGAACGATAACGTTATCCACGAAAAACGAAAAATACCACTATTTTTCAGGGTGCGTTTCACCTCTTAAAAATCGGGTTCCGCAAATACAAAGAAAGACGTGTCGCCTATTTTTACCCATTCTACAAACATGCCAAATTTCATCGAGATCGGAGAGATCGACCTCGCAACCTTTCCTTGTTAAATTAGTACGAGTAGTGTGCGGCCGTGTTGATAATACGTGTTGTTGAGGAATCGGCTTCGATTCGGCCAATGAAATTTCCAAGGTCGTGATGGAAAAAAAGGGTTTTTCTGTTACGTTTCGATCCTTGGTCCCGATCCTCTTCAGAATTTTATTTGTTCTATAAATTATGAGATACAGATTCTATAGATAGAGTTTACAAATTTTATATAATTATACTTTGTGTTATGAATAAGTTGTAAATGTGTTATAATGCTTTGTGTAAATAATGTGTTAGTTTTTTTCCTCAATTTTAATCATGGTGATATTGTATGAGTAATTATTTGTAATATGTTAATTTATTCTTTTTGTTGAGTAACAAGAGTGGTGTGTGAGAGTGTGATGTTATCTATTATAGATGTTTTGGTTAAGAATTATGTCAAGTGACGAACCTGAATATTGTCGATATTTCCAGTTTTCTTTGGTTTCCTTGTTAAACTTTTAATCGCGCTTTTCTTAAAACGACTTCTTATAATCGTCTGATTTACAATTTTGAAAAACCAAAATTTCCGTAATGCAGGAGCTTTCGTCGTACGCAGCGGATTTTTTAAAAGTATTTTTCAAGCACCCGAATATATTTGTAAATTCCGCCAAATTTACACTTTCTTTCAACACCCACCATTTTGTGACACCTTTTTTTTCGATAAACGGCTACACGCAAGGAGAAGTACATTTTTATAGATTACATACCTTTTTTATTTTTGTTTGTCAGACCAACCATTCTCAGGTTATCCATCCAGCCGTTGAACCACATTTTTTACACAGGCTCTTATGCCTCAAAAACGTTGTTCATTTTGTTATGCCGGCTCATTGTACCTCAATAACGTTGTTCATTTTTAATTTTTTTAGATAAAAATTTACACGAAATCAGTTTGACGTATGCTTGCCAGCATACCTTTTTTCCAAATCCCAAATAAATAGTCTAGTACACAAAGAAAATTCGGGAAAAAGACGTTGAAGTTTGCATCGTTGGAATGCAACGGAACTCAATTCTGTTTAGTTGCTCGAAATTTTTTCTTGGCTGACTTAGACTAGAAAAATCAGTTGAAATGTTTACGTATTCTTATTAGAGATCCACGACTGTAATTTGCAAAAAAAGCCTTTGGATAATGATACAAATAAAAGAAGTTTAAAAATCGAAAAATATAATCGTTGCATTCCAACGATGTAAACTTTAACGTCATCTTTTTCCGGCCCGCCGCAGTGGTGTCCTCCCTTAAGCTGGTACGGCTAAAAAACAGCGCTGCCGAAATGTGTATTTTTATTTGACATATTGTCTATCTGTCTGTTTGAAAACGGATGAAACCTTTTACCTGAATCTTAGGAACGGTTTTCTTTTGCTGTATCCAGTGATCAGAAAAAATTGACTACTAGAAGCTGCGTTGTACAGAAGGGAACATCGGATAGGGGTAATGATTTTTTTGTGGGTAAAGTTGCTTCCAACATACAAAGGTCACCTTGGTTTTGGCAAATGGAATGCTGTGCTTCCATGTCTATCATCTGATAACAGCTGTTGAGACGAATACAATGACCTACGAGACAAGAAGTCATTCAAGGTCATTTGAGTCTCTTTCGTTTGTAAGAGATGGCCGAAGCCATAAAAGACGTGCGACTGAATCGGCTACAGAGAGACTACAGTCTTGCCTTGAAACCGGCGCTCATCACTCCCAACAGTTTTTACAAACGAAAGCGACCCAAATTACCTTGAATGACCTTGTGCTGTAGGTCATTGCATTCATCTTAACAGCCGCTATCAGATGATAGACGCGAAAGCACAACGTTTTATTTGGAAAAACAAAGGTGACCTTCGTGTCTTAAAAGCAACTCCAAGTACAAAAAAAGCGTTATCATCTGATGACACCTTTGTACAATGGAACCTCGGCTGGACACTTTTTTTTACTGACACCCCTTGTTTCGTAGATGTTAAAAGTGCTGATAGCTGGTAGACCTCCCTATATGGAATACTCTATATACCTCATTAATATTTCAGGATTGCGATTTTCGGGCACTCATTAGGGTTTTCCCAGATAGCCCAAATAATAATATTGAATCTCAATAGACAACAGGCGAATAGGGTGCTCGAAAAAGGTCGTGCGCCCTATGCAGGTCAGGTAGTCGGTTACTCCGATCGCCGCGATCCCTATAAAGGCCCATACTCGGGTCTTTTTCGAATTTTTGAATAGCTCAAAAACAAAAATATTCGTAAGAAATTATACTTACAGAAAATTATTTTTTCGATCCATCACAGTAGACGACGGCCCTAACCGGCTTGTATCTAGCTTGTCCATCAGCAGCCCTCAACAGTACCTTAATTTAGTCCTGTTACCGAGTTAGCCCTGCTCCTCAAGTTCGAGACATCGTAGGGAAATAAATAATTCACTGCCTCGTATAACGATAAGCAAAATTCGATATTTTCAAACTCATCGTATCTCAATTCGAGTTTTAAAGTCGAAAATTTAAGGGGCTAGTCCACTTTGAAGATTTCAAAAAATCGAAAACACGCAAAACTTGAAGAAATCGACGATGATGAGCAATCAGAAGGGATTTTGTACGATGCAGGATTTTCCGATTGAGTTTAGGTAAGAGTTTTTCATACTTCAAACGCGTTTTTCTCGAAACGTTTTCAAAATCTAGCTCCATCGTATCTCTAAAACTAATAAACCGATTCTCTTGAAATTTGAACCACATATTGTAAACATGATTCGCAACAAGATGACCCTCGATGGTTTTAACATTTTGATTTTTACTCTTTATTTTTGCCAAAAACTGCGAAAAAACGCGTTTTTTTACTCTTTTCGTTTTTTATCTGCCATTTTTTTATTTTTTGATAAAACTTCATATCCGTGGGTCATTCTGTAGCTGGTATCATACTGAATCTAATGGACTTTGATTTTTTTGTTTCAGACAAGCCTTAAAAATGCTTTCAGCGAATACTTAAAAATGAATAAATTTTTTTTTTAACGTATTTCAAGACTATTTATCAAGCCCAACAACTTTTATAGTCATATCTGTTATAAAATCCTCAAAAAATTGCGAAAATAGCCTTTTTTCGTGGCTCCAAAGTGGACTGGCCCCTTAATATGGCACGTTCAAACTGAGATATTTGGTTTTGAATTTCTATCCATAATGTTGACTGCACTCTGATCCAGTCAGTTCTATTCGGTCTTTCGGCGGTACTTCGTTAAAATAGCGTGCTCGTGAATTGTATTTCAACCATGCACTCGTTAATTACGCTATTCCATGTTACGAGCGTTCGAGACGGATCAAGCCTTAACGAACCTCGCGCGATGCTCCATGCGGAACAATGAGACTGTATATACTTTTTTTCACTTCGAGGATTCATTGCAGAAATATTTTATCAATCTTTTTTCCCGAGAGACTTGTATGGTTTTTTCAATAACTTTTTTCAGACGAAACGATAATTGCCAGTACATTGAATCCTCTTTGAAATTCGACCCTGGTATTGGATCGAATACTCTTGGTTCTCAATTTGTGAATCGAATAGAGGAGAACGAAAATGATTTCATCTTGTTTTTTTAACAAAAAAATGGTTGCACTAGTAGTATATTTTTAATAGCTGAAAAATAATTGCTTTATTCTTAGAAAAATAAATGATCGAATATTTCCAAAAAAGTATGAGTTCATATGAAAGTTTTATTGTTGTACTGCAATTACATTTTCGTATTTATTTATTTTAGATGACCCTAGTTGCCAGAACCCCCTACACCGATTGGCCATGCAGCAACGGCGACACTTTCTTCAAATAATAATACCACTATTGTTTATCAATATTGTTCTTTTAAAAAATCAAATTTAGCATGACTATGTATTAATTGTGTGGGGAATCTTGACTTTCTCCATACTTTCATTCCCAGCTTTCGTCATATTCTCATGCCAATATTCTCGTCAGGGAAAAATATTTTGTTTTTAGTATTTTAGAATGTTTATCAAAAATAAATTTTACTGCAGTTTTTTTGTCGATCAGAAATATATCCTCCATACTCTGTCTAACCCCAGATAGACAGACCGGATAGATACCTCGTTAAAGCTTTTACCTACCCTCGGGATTTGAACCTACGTATTCTAATTCTAGAGCTGATCGCGCTACCTACTTAGCCATTCTAACACTTGTGTAAAAATTATGTTTCTTTGCCTATTTTTATAATTCATGATTTTTATCGATATGCACAACACCAACATATTGCGCTCATCGAACGTATCACTGAGAAACATGTATATCGCCGTTATACAATGTATCACTGAAAAACACTTATATCGCCGTCATAGGATGTATCATTGAGAAACACGCATATCGCCGTCATGTTGCGTCCATCGAATGTATCACTGGGAAACATGCATATCGCCATCGTATTGCTTGTATGACATGTCTACTACCAGTGCTAATCCAGTGAATTCACCAACAAAATTCATTGGACGACTTCCATATGATGTCAATCTGAAAATATTCATTGTAAAATTCAACTTTGCCGTCTTATGAGTTCATCTTGTGGTCATCGGATTATGCATTTCGAAACAACAAATTCAAGTCACGATTTATCTCATATTCATGATACTGAATGAGCTCATGAAAAGTCTTCATCAACGTAAACGGAATTTCGTTCATTTTAAATACAGTTCATAAGGACCACTAAGGGGTGAGATGCAGTTAGAATTTTCCAAAAATCGATTTTTTTACATTTTCTTGAAGTATGATGTTTCGAAAATATTCCCTAAAAATTTCAAGTCAATCCGATGAATAGTTTCCAGGATATCCCACAATTAGTGAAGGGGCGTCGGGTCCCCATGGCAGGTAGCGGACGGCATCTGCAAGCAACCGGTTTCGACCCCGCCCCCCTTTTATATTCTATAAATAGTCTTGTTCGTAACTGAAAATTTTCGGTTAGGCATCAGAATATTCGTGGCAGTCGAACGGAGTGGTCGATACTCGGCGTTTATATAAAAACTTATTCGATTATTTTATCATAAATCGTAGCATAAGTTCTAGAGAACGTCGAAATTCTGATAATCTTCTTAAGTCGCGTACCGTGAAAAGAAAAAAATGTTTTCAAACCGAGCACAGCGGACGTGATGAAAGTGTTACGAAGTCACGAAGTTCATCAGCTAAAAAATTAAAACGTGACATAGAAGATGATGTACCTGAAGATAGTCGTATTGAATATAGAATAATAAACTTTATTTCTGTATTTACGGCCATTTCGAGTCTTGTAAAGTTCAAAAAGTGTAATGGGGATGTGGAATTTCACACAGCCAGCACACGTGGTCTGGGATTCAAAATTGTCGAATCATGTGAGGTTGTGTCAGCGATAACATTCCTCCGTGTTCTTTTATAGGTCATTCCTATGAAATAAATCGACGATTCATATTTGTAATGAGATTCGTAGGATTGGGATATGAAGGAATGCGAAAATTTTGTAGTCTAATGGACATGCCACAATTTTTAGACAAGCGTACTTTCACAATATTGTTGAAGCAAATATCAGATGCTAGTGAAACCGTCGCAGAATTGTTGCTTCAAAAAGCTGTGGATGAAGAACAAGAAGAAACATCAATAGCCGAAAATAAGGAAACGAATGAATTGACTGTATCTGGAGATGGGACGTGGCAAAAGCGTGGCTATACATCTTTGTTTGGAGTTTCATCAATGGTTGGTTATTTTACTGGAAAAGTTATTGATTTAAATATAAAGAATAGGTATTGTAAGCTGTGTGAATATCGGAAATTGAAAATAAATACTGCTGAATTTGAAGAATGGAGTGAAACGCTTAAAGATCAATGTAGTGCAAATCACTAGGGGTCATCTAGAAAAATGGAGGTCGACGGAATTGTGGAAATTTTCAAGCAGACAGAAGGGAAATATGGAGTTAAACTATATTGAAGATGGTGACTCCAAAACTTAGTCTGGACTTTTAAAGGCTTCTCCGTACGAGAATACTATAATAAATAAGAAGGAGTGCATAGGACACGTGCAGAAACGGATGGGGAGTCGATCACACACATTAAAAACCAAGCACGTTGGTCTCGGAGGTAAAGGTAAACTAACAGGGAAGATGATAGACAAATTAACTGTTTACTATGGCTTAGCCATACGTCGCCATTGTGATTCACTGGAAAATATGAAAACCGCGATGTAGGCAGAACTCTATCACTCCAACTCAACTGATGAAAAACCACATCACGAGATGTGCCCAAAAGGTGAAGATTCTTGGTGTTCGTATCGGCGCGCTGAAACTAATGGGGAACTCGATTCTTACGAGCAAGATTATTGTCCCTTACCTCCAATTGTTATTGATGCCATAAAACCAATTTATGAAGATCTGAGTAATGATAATTTACTCTCTAGGTGTATCGGTGGCTTTAATCAAAACAATAACGAAAGCTTCAATCAGCTAATTTGGAAAATAAGCCCAAAGACAGTGTGTAGAAATTGCTGCATATGCTGCTGGTTGTGTATTCAATCAAGGTACACACACATTGTTACTTATCATGGATACACTTGGCATTAATTGTGGAACCAATTCTCACCGACACACAGAAATAATCGATTCTCAACGTACAGACGTGGCTGACAAACGCGCAAACGATAATACCCGGGAAGGCAGAATGCTTCGAAGACAACAACAAATTGATATTTTGGAAGCTTCCACATCGGCAGAAGCCCTATTGTATGGGCCAGAAATTGATGATTCGATGTAAGTAATTTTTTAATTAGTATTTCTATACATAAATCAAGTGTAAAATTGGAAAACTCTTTCAGAAATTTTCAAAAATGTATTACTCAAAAACTACGAACTTTAGCAAAATTTTATAAAGAATACTTTCGTTATAAAATTTCCCAAAATTTTTTTTAAAAATAATTCATCCCGAAAAACTTTAATTTTTTGAAAAATTGTTTTAACAATTGACTATAAACAATTGAATGCTCGACTTTTCAGCAACAAATTGTGATATTCGCATTTAGCGGATCAAAATATATAAACGAAGTTTAGCTTCACCCATCAAGCTCAACATTTTACGAACATATATTACCGTATCCACGTCGAAAAACTTTAAACTCGTTTTTCTCGAAACCATGTTTTTCAAGTCGGTGACCACTATAATTCAAAAACCACTTGATGGATTTTGATGAAATTTGGTGTGCTTATTGATAGCATTGAAAATTAGTCCTTAATCGAAGGATTTTCATTTTTGTTGAAAATTTTATTTTCTTAAACAATAAACGAGCGATTTTTTTTTTTTCGAAAATCGAAAGTTATCTGTCGGAAGCCGCCATTTTGTTAATTAAAAGAAAGCTCCGATTCAGGACTAGATTTATTATTAAACTAATGGTTTTTTTTGTTTTTTATTTCAGATGATTCAGTAAAATTTGATGATCATCACCGTAAAGCACTACATGCCGAAGGGGGTCCCCGACGAAGATGGCGATACTTTTATAAATAATCAATATTTTTCTTCGAATATGTGTACAAGCGACGTTGAAATATAACGTGACAAATCTGTGTAACCACTTTTGTAAAACAAACTTAATTACTATAAAAAAAAATTATTGAAAATGTTCGTTGTTCCACGCTTCTGACTGCATCTCACTCCTTAATGCTACCATAGCGAATACACGCCAAAATGTCTACACATGACATCATATGACGTAAAATTTGCGGATATTAATTGCGGACACTTGAGCACAGCGATATGACTTCGCCGTGCTCTAAACGTACACGGAGAGAATTGAATGTTAAAAATTACCGTGCAATAACGGTAACCAGATGACAACCCTGAAACTTCGCTTGTTATTGCTGAGTAAAACACAGATTTTCACGAAAATAAAATAAAATTTCGTCTTCAAATAGAAAATTTTACCAGATTTTCTAGTAAATTTTGATGTGTAACAAAATACGCAAAACTTAAATTTAAAAAATATATGATATCAGCGAAATTTTACTGTGCATTTTATTATTTTATGCCTTTTAAAAATCTCTATAAAAAAGTATCGTCTTTATAACAGTTATTTTAAGATTTATTAGATGATTAAACGAACTTACGTGTAAGTGAAGTTCGATCATAATTGTATGAAGCACCTCTTCTGATAGACCACGATGTAGTTACCCCCACTATGCCCGAGTCACCACACGCTTTGCAGTCAACAAAACTCTTTTGTTTTTAGCTGACCTCTCCTGTTCTTACGTTCATATATTCAAAGTGTTGTCGTGAGAGGGTTTATCTTTAGGATGAATTAGGGAGCTGACCTAGTAGACAGAATTTAGGGTGGGAAGTGGTCTATCAGAAGAGGTGCTTCATACAATTATGATCGAACTTCACTTACAAGTAAGTTCGTTTAATCATCTAATTGTATTTCGCACCTCTTCTGATAAACCACGATGTAGATATTTAAAGAAAACGACAACCAAGCCTATATTGCGCTCAGTAACTCATTTATAATCGTAGCAATGGCATCTACATACAATACAATAAAAGTGTTCACAACGCAACCAAACTGGATCAACATTTTGTTTCAACTGAACTTGAGATTGAAGATTTTCCTCCGAAAATCATCAGTTTTTTAAACATTTTCGTAAATCGCGTTAGCAAACGCTGTGTTCTCCGGTAGGATTGGCAAATCATAAAAACGAGCAAATGTTTTGGACTTTTCTGACCAACCTGCCGCCTTTCTAATACTATCGATGCCCAAACCTTTCCTTTTGGCAGCCGAGGTTGCAGCATGACGCGTACTATGCGCCGAGAATATGTGGGTATCGATACAGCTCGCTTTTAAGACACCTTTTGTCCATCGCGTCAGCGTTCCAGCAGCAACTTTTCGAACCGGTTTCTTTAACGAAATAAACAATGAGTCAACCTGACCCCGTATGTGTTCTGTTCGCTGTAAATAAGTGCTCAAAGTTTTCCAGATACATATTTTCTCATTTGAAATATACTTTGGTAAGATGAGTAGTGGTTGGGAGCGATTGCGTCCTGACGTTTTAATCAAATCTGCAACTTTTATTTGTACCGTATCTTGGTTTCTGTCGATGTTTTGCACTTTAATCAACGACAACGTCTGCATTCGTTGTCCCGTTATAAGAGCCAAAAGAGTGACCAGTTTTCCCGACAATATCCTCAGTGGAATTTCTTCGTTGTCGCCTAAACTATCAAAGTAGTCCAAAACAAGCTTGGGATCCCATGTATGTTCGTATTTCGGTTTCGATGGACGAAGCTCCGATATCCCTTTGAAAAGCCGCCGAATACGAAAATCTTGTCCCACGTGAGGACCGACTACCAAAGAAATCGCGGATCTGAGGGAGTTAAGCGATCCATGTGCTGCTCCGCCCTTGAATTCTTCAGAGAGAACTTCAATTATCTCCTCTATCGACGGTTCAAGAGAGTTGATATTCCTCTTTAGACAAAAAGACCACCACTTCCGTAGGGCGCAGTCATATTGCTTCAGAGAGGAGGGCCGAAGTGAAGAAATCATCAATTCCAATGCTCCTTCCGGGATATTCCTTGCTTGAAACGCTCTCACTATAACCTCCCGACCACCAGGGAAAGGTTCTTCCATAGTAGATGCGGTTCCCTGTTAGAGGAACAAAGTAAGTCTTTGCTTGGTGAAAAAACGATTGGATGACCAGGAATCATTTCGCGGAATCTAGGATACCACGGCTGTGATGGCCAGTCCGGTACTACTAAGATAACCGACGCTCTGTCCTCTCGAATTTTCCTTAAAACTCTCGATATCAAGGCAAAGGGAGGGAAAGCGTAGCCTAGGGCAAATCTAGACCAAGAAATCGTAAACGCATCGATTGCCATGCATTCCGGGTCATACGACCACGAAACGTATTCTTCGCACTTTGCATTAATACGAGACGCAAAAAGGTCAATATCCGGCTTTCCGAAAGCGTTTACAATTTCTTCGAATGCTCTATCTGCCAACGCATACTCGGACTCCTTTTATGTTTTCCTGGATTGGTAATCGGCCTCGACATTTTCTTTAGTTCCAATAAAGGATGCAACGATATTTAGTTGCCGCTCTTCACACCAATCCCATATTGTTCTCGCTAACGATGCTAGGGTCTGAATACGCGTTCCGCCCATCCGATTTACGTATGCGGTTGCAGTCGTGTTATCCAGCTTCAGCAATATGTCACAACCATGTAACTGGTCTGCGAAGCATTTCAAGCCAAAGAACGCTGCCGAAAGTTCCAAAAAGTTTATATGCTGCCGAACGCTGCCGAAAGTTCCAAAAAGTTTATCTTTCCACGGTGTTCCAAAATCCACGCGTCTTTTCCGTTCCACAAACCGCTCCCCAGCCGGATTTTGACGCATCACTTCGAATTTCCATAGTGAAATTTGGAGACTTTATCGAGTTCTCTGCCTTTATAATTTTTCTTAGCCACCAATCAATATCGGTCTTAATTTTTACAGTCAGATACATAGTCTCGTCAAAATTACCACTATTATCTCTCAGAGCCAACAGTTGAGCTCTCTCAAACTCCTTAATATGAGCAAACCCATACAGGACTGCTGGGCAGCATGCAACCAGAGTTCCAACAAAAGTCGCAAACTCTCTAATTTTAACTTTGCTTTTACGCAGTAATCCTCGAGTTAGACCCATTACTTTCATCTGTTTTTCCTCCGGTAGCTCTATCGTCATTTTCTTTGAGTCTAGCCAAAATCCCAAAAATTTATTCCAACTTTATTATATTTCCAACAAGGATGCTGAGGCATGTGCATTCTCTTTACACTGAGAAAAACAGCTTTCGATAAATAGTAGATCATCGAGATAGATAACTGATGAAAAACCGTTTCCTCTCAAAAAGGATACTACCGGTTTTAATAATTTTGTAAAAACATACGGCGCCGACGATAGACCGAAGGGTAAGCATGTAAACTGGAAAAGCTCGCCTTTAAAAGAAAATCTCAGGTATTTCCTCTCAGTCTTGGCTATTGCGATAGTATAATACGCGTCTTTTAGATCTAGAGCGGCTAGAAAACACCCTTCGCTCATTAAGTTTATCGCAGTTCTTCTATCCTCTAATTTAAAATGCTCCGTTTGCACAAATGCATTTAGTTTCTTAAGATTCAAAACCAATTTAAAGCCCCCATCAGATTTTGGAACTGGAAAAATGTCGGAAAGGAATTGACCTTTACTCTCCTGACATCTTTCTATCGCGCCCTTATAGAGCAAGGTTTTGATCAGATCGCCAACTATTATTTTTTTATATCCGATTTTATATCCGCTAACCCAAGCCAAGATGCGCTCGTCTGCCGTGATTTTATGCCATTCGCCCTCAAACAAGCGTAGTCTACCTGCCACCTCGCTTACAGGCTGAACTACCATTTCCGGTAGTGACGATGACCCTGTCGGCGTTTGGGTTCTTCCCGACGCCGATTGTCTTTCTGTCTCGACTTGTTGTTCAGGTTCCTTGATACATTCATTTTCTTCCCGCCCGCCTCCGACGTTCTCAGGAACTGTGATCCGGTCTGACGTCGAGGCGGAACTTTCGCGTTTTTTGAAACTTTGCAATTGAATGCTGACAGACCAGGTTTCAACTCTCGAGACGCACTTTCAAGTATCTTCGCAGCTTTGACCCGTCCATCCAGATTCTCGCCAAACAAAAATTTATCCGCCTTTGCCGACGCTAAAACCTCCTTGAAAGGCGTGTTCAAATTTGCGAGAATCAAATTTTTTCGACCCGCCGTTTCATCATGTTGAAGATCTGTCAGGAGGCGGCCAACGTCGCTCAGGTGTTCCAAGAAGGAGAGTTTTTCCTGCTTATCACAAAGTACTGCTTGAAACATCCTCCCCACGGCGGAGAGGCCCGCAGTAATCTTGATTTGTTTAGCAACAATCCTCTCGTCTCGTTTCTTATTAGGTTCCGAAAGGGTGCTATTCACCTCCGGATTAATCAGCGGTGGATCTATAAAAACCGCGTTTTTCGGTGGGGAGTATTTTTTTATGAGCGCGGATACCTCTTGGGTAGGAAGGCCCTCCTTTAGGACTTCTTCCCATCTTACTGCCAATTCAGTCGGAATTGCATCGCCCATTTCACGAGTTTCTAAAACTCTTTTGCCCATCAGGTCAAGAATGTGAGCATCGATTGCTAACTCGCCTTCAGGTATTTCGTTAGGCGAAATGCCTTCCCGCGCGCTGTCGCCGAGTTGACCGTGGTTGGCGATTATTTCGGCATTACTCTCGCGCGGCATGCCGTCCGATGTGTTCATTATCTGGACGGGGGTCCTCTGTGTGACTAGTACTTCAGCATATGACGAACCATGAATCTCGACAATATCGCCGTCTCGAGGTTCCTGCCTGACCGACGTTCTTCTCTTCCTTCCACGATTTGACTCTGACGAGCTCGAGCGACGACGATGGCCTGGCAAGGACGGTACCCATATCAGAACTCCGTACATAGAATGTACACGTTGTGCAGGTTAGAACCTGACACAACGAAATTACGCTTGTGTCCGAAAAAAACTCTTCCTCATGTAGGTTAGAGCCTACATGAGTGACAAGGTGTTGCCTTAGTCGAAAATCAATCAGAGACGGAATGGGAAAAAACGTTGCCATGATCACGGCCATGTAGCAGCCCAATCTACAAAAGAACGCAGGCGGGTTAAAATACCTACTTTTTCGTTTCTTGTTATGTTTTTTCCTCTTAACTATCTTCTCGAGTTTCCTCAATCTTTTTTCGAGGAAATTCTCCGTATTTTCACTATCACTTGAATTATCCGATGTCATTTTACGAATCGCGTGTGACTTCTTCGGCACACAGAAGAAGAATAAACGTAAGAACAGGAGAGGTCAGCTAAAAACTAAAGAGTTTTGTTGACAGCAAAGCGTGTGGTGATTCGGGCATAGTGGGGGTAACTAAATCGTGGTTTATCAGAAGAGGTGCGAAATACAATTATAAAATTTAATGAGTGTTATAGGAAAATGTATTGTTCTCTCGGTAAAAATTACCGTGCGCGCTTGGTTAAAATTATCGTGCGGTACGGTACGGTAATTTTGAGGCACTGCATGGTAAAAATTCCCCTTCATACCAAGTAGGGGTGCGCGGTCTCGTTTCAGTGGTCTATCTATTCCTTATATGGCGCGATGGGAGTTCCCAAAAAAATTTCGTCTAAACTGCGTACATAAACTGCTTATGAAATTTTTAAGAGTGAATACGATTTTACGATTTCAAATGTTGACACAATAATATGTGCGCAAATTAGTCACATCACTCGAGCCTACGATGGTACGAAAAAATATTGTAAAAAAATGGTAGTATTAAATGAAAAATCAATTCTAATGATCAAATTTCTCTCCTTATCCATTTGTTGAGTGTACCAATGTATATGAAAGAAAAAGAAATTCCCAAGAAAAAACAAACAGCGTTAATTTGTACCAATTTTTCAATAATAAATAATATTTATTATTATTATTATGGTTATTATTATTTCGGTTATTATTATGATTATTATAGCACCGGTCTTCGAAGAAAAAAATACATTTTACTAAGGAATCGAAGCGATGGTCTAGTGGTTAGCGTGCTCGCCTTCAAACCGGAAGTCCCGGGTTCGAAACCCAGTTGCGTACATTTCGTCGTGAAATGTTTTTCTTCGGCATTTCACGGCTAAATAAGACACAGAGGGGGAGTCGGCTGGGCCGCAAGGGGGGACAGCGAGAAAGCTGGAGAGAGAAAAAAGGTAAACAAAAACAGTAGCGGAAATAAACGGTCACAATGAGGGGAAGAGATATATAAATTTTACCAGCCTTTTAGGAAATTTTTCTTCTGAGGTTGACGCAGGCAAATTTTACCGTGCAGTATCGTAAAAATACCACGTACGGTGCGGTTGGTAATTTTTAACCGACAGTAGGTAAATTTTCCAATAAACATGCTCAATTTTACTGTCTACAATTTCTACCCTTCTTGTATAGTAAAATTTTTGCTATGTATTTGAAATTTTCTGTAACGTGAGTTAAAAAAAACTTGTCGCATACGAATTATTATGTTTTTCTCACTTGTCACCACATTGAAATATATCACGGTAATTTTTACCGTGAAATTCACGACAAAAATTACTTTTTAATTCTCTCCGTGTACGATGCATTTGTAAACGACATATTGAGATCAAAATGTCTTAAACATCCATGACACTAAATGAGTTCATGGCTTTGCATCACGACATGTAGTCAATATACTATAAAATTTACTTCATCAATTGCAGCACGGCGTGATAATCATGACTGTCTATCTGGGACGTTTTATATTTTCATCCAGAATATTTTTGATAAGAACTTTTAAGTACGAAATTTGATTCACTTCAAAATGTGATGACCTGTTTTTTTTTTTAATTAAATAATTTGGCGCTGTGACTGTTAAATGACTTCGCAACAATCTTTTTCGTTCCCATTCCAGTTTCAGCGAATGAAGATGGTTGAATTAATGGTAGATTTTTAACAGCAAAATAATCATTGTTTTAGTCTCAAAAAAATAAATGATCGAGCATGACTTTACATTTTGCGTCACTTTTTACAAACATTGTAAAATTTAAAAAATTTGTTCAATACCCAATTCTTTATTCATATATATTTAGAGTCTTGGTCATAAGATCAACCAAGAAATTACCAAAAAATAAAAATAAAATCGTCTGTATAACCATTGCCTTAAGATGAAAATAAAATCTTTTAAATAAACATGCCAATAAATAAAATTAACACGTTTGCTTAAAAATTGAAATTAAATTAAAGTAAAATCGATTAAATGAAAATTGTCATAAAACTAGATAAAATCATTGACATTAAAAAATTAACCATTTCAAACCCTATAAAATTAGGATTTTGCACATATCACGACGTTGAAACCCACGTGAGTTTTATTGCGTGGATAAAGGAACAGAGAAAAAGCTCACAAAGTACAAAAGGCATTGTTCGCGTTTACAAAACGCGCGCTTGAAATTAATATCGAGCATAGGTGAAGTAGAAATGGAAGACCGGCATGAAGGGGCTCTCCATGATCAAAGTCCGCGAGATTTCAACCTCTCCAGCGGTGCTGCTATTTTTCGCGCCTCTGTCGTTTTTTTTACCTCCCGTGATGCCACCACTGCGTACATTCCACATAGGAATCCTAACTCGTATGCGAAAAATGTAGAAAAAGCGAGTGAAATGTGTGCAAAGTGCACTAGACGCGAAGTAGATGGCCATTGCGAGCGTATGCATGCGAAGGGGCAAAGGTGGATGAACCTTTGATAAACTTATTTTAATTCTCGTCTGTCGGACAATTTTAAGATTTTTCTCGTACCTGCGAAGCGTGAACACTGCATTATGATTGGAATATAAATATATCATGATACGACTATAATGATACTGAAATATTCCATAGCAAAGGGTGGCAAATTTTATGGGTCCGTCACATTGTTAAACAAATGTATTTGATTTAACTGAGATCTATTTAAGTCAAGACACAAAGTTGTGGAGAACACAAAGATATTCTACTTTTATAAAAATAAGAGAAATTGATTTTACAAGAAAAGAAAAACAAGGATATCGGTGAAATAATAATACAAGCAAAGCGGGGCACGTAGATTAAACGAATTGAATAAAATAATAATTAAATAAACAATAAAACGGCAATACAAAAATATTAATAGAATAACCTCGCCCTGAGTGGAACCACCTTTTGGCTGAGCGGGAGAGCAGCACCGCCATATTTTATCCGCCCTTCGGTTTTTCTAAATGTTGACTTTGAATTCGTAATCAGCGACCCCGAAAACCCCAGAGTCCAGACTTTCACCCGAATTGAAGAAATTTTCCGCCGTATTTTATCCATTTTGTTTTTCTGAATTTTGACTTTGAATTCGTAATCAGCGACCCCGAAAACCCCCGAGTTCAGACTTGCACCCGAATTGAATACGTTCTTGAAGAAATGTTCCACCGAATTGGGTCCGCCATTTTGTTTTTCTAAATTTTGACTTCGAAATCGTAATCAGCGACCCCGAAAACCCCCGAGTCTAGACTTTCACCCGAATAAAGAATATGTTTTTGAAGGAATTTTCCGCCGTATTTTATCTGCCATTTTGTTTTTCTAAATTTTGACTTCCAATTCGTAATCAGCAACCCCGAAAACCTCCTGAGTCCAGACTTCCACCCGAATTGGATACGTTTTTGAAGAAATTTTCCACCGTATTGGATCCGCCATTTTGTTTTTCTAAATGTTGACTTCGAATTCGTAATCAGCGACCCCGAAAACCCCCGAGTACAGACTTTCACCCGAATTGAATACGTTTTTAACTTTTGACCGGCTTTTTGGGGTTTGGAACCACTGTGCGACGTGGACTACCACTTTTCATTGAAAGAGGAAGTCCACCGTTCGGCGAAGTAGAGGTAGGTGTCGGGCGAATGACTCCGCTTCTCGGGTCTCGCGCTCCTCCTTTTATACCCACGAGCCGGAGTCTCAGCGGCGACGCGCCGCCGAAAGTCAGGCTCGAGTCACGGAGCGCTGGGACCCTGGATAATAAATTTGTTGGTTCGCCGAATTTCCTCCCGTGGCGCATGAGTCGAGGGGCCCTCAAAACCCCCAATCTTTATACGGCTGTGATACGTCCCGAGTTACGTGGGCTTAACCTCGAAACGCGTTTGACAGTTCACGTAAGAATATCGGATAAGTGTACTGATCTAATTACTCTGCACTTACCTACATCGGTAGGTAAGTACTCCGTACTTACCTACATCTACCTAATTAGTCCTAATCTACTAATTAGTACTTACCTAATCTACTAATTAGGGCATTAACGCGAGTACGATGGGCATTAACGCGTATGTGAATTAAACCATTTTTTCTTCATAGGTACTTTTTCCTTCTAGATTTTCTCGCATGCGACTTCACACGCTCGGACCGGTAAGTGTCACCAAGAAGACTAGAGGTAAGGAGTACAAACGCCTACGGCGATCACGATAAAAAAATGTCCATGGAAATCCAGAAGGGTGGCGCTGTTCTCCTACCGAACCGAATTGAAGTCAGCAACGAACCACTGCAGAAAACACCCTTTGCTTCTTCATATGGAACGGTAATTTGATCAAATTAATTGTGAAACCAGTTCGTGAAGGAAATTTCTACATATTAGATACATTGAATTCTTATATAAATAATATAGATTGTTTTGGAGAATAATAACGAAATGCGGAAATTCAGGCAACATGTTTTTTTTCGTTGCGGAAGCAGTAACAAACAAAATTCATTTATAGATATAATAAAATTCATAAGAACTTTGATTCTAGACAAAACTTCTACAAATTATCACTCATAATGATACGCTGTACAGGTGAAGAATAATAACGAAATACACAAATTAAGTCAATATATTTTTTTTTGTTGCGAAAGCAGTAACAAAGTTTATTTCTAGATACACGAAAATTCATGAAGATTTTGAGTCCAGACAAAACTTTCACAAATGATCACACATCATATTCACACAATATAATACGCTGTACAGATAAAGAATAATAACGAAATACAGAAATTAAGTCAATATATTTTTTTTTTGCGGAAGCACTGACAAACAAAATTCTTTTATAGACACAAGAAAATTCATAAAAATTTTGAATCCAGACAAAACTTTTACAAATGATCATACATCATATTCACATGTTATGATACACTTTACAGATAAATCGATCTTACAGTTCTGATTGTTTTCTATTGTCTTTCGTTTTAATTTTTATTGCATTATTATTTTCATTCGCGATCGCGCTAGAAAGGGTCCTCTCATGACGAGATAATAGTTTATCATTCTCACAAAATTCATAAGATTTTGAATCTAGATGAAACATCAACAAAATATCACACATTATGATACGCACTATTGTGTTATCACATTTGTACTTTGTCTGTACATCATGTACAGACAAAGAATAATAACGAAATATAGAAATTAAGTCAATATGTTTTTTTTCGTTGCAGTAAAACTTTTGTCTGGATTCAAAATTCTTATAAATTTGCTTGTGTCTATAAATAAATTCTGTTACTGCTTCCGCAACAAAAAAATATTGTCGTCATTTCTGTATTTTGGTATTATTCTCTATCTGTTCAGCGTATCATCAGTGTAAATATGATATGTGATAATTTGTAAAACTTTTGTCGTGATTCAATATTCTTATCAATTTTCTTGTGTCTATAAATGCATTCTATAAGTTACTGGTTCCGCAACGAAAAAAACCATATTGACTTAATTTCTGTATTTCGTTATTATTCTTTATCCCTGCAGCATATTATGATATGTGAATATGTGTAATCATTTGTAAAAATGTTGTCTGGATTCAAAATTATCGTGAATTTTCTTGTGTCTAGAATTAAATCTTGTTTGTTACTGCTTCCGTAACAAAAAAAAACATACTAACTTAATTTCTGTATTTCGTTATTATTCTTCATCTGCACAGCGTAATATAATGTGTGAATATGATGTGTGTTCATTTGTGAACGTTTTGTCTGGATTCAAAATTGTCATGAATTTTCGTGTATCTAGAAATAAATTTTGTTTGTTACTGCTTCCGCGATAAAAAAAAAACATTGACTTAATTTCTGTATTTCATTATTATTCTTTATCTGTACAGCGTATCATGATGTGTGATCAGTTGTAAAATTTTTGTCTGGATTCAAATTCTTATGAATTTTCTTCGGTCTATAAATAAATTTTATTTGTTACTGCTTTCGCAACAAAAAAAAACATATTAACTAAATGTTTGCATTTTGTTATTATTCTCCAAAACAATCTATATTATGTATATAAGAATTCTATCTATAGAAATAGATAGAAATTTCCTCACCAACTGGTTTCACAATTAATGTGATCAAATCACCGGTCCATATGAAGAAGCAAAGGGTGCTTTTTGCATATCGTACGGCACTGGTTTTACAATTAATTTGAGCAAATTATCGCTGCCTATGAAGTAGCAAAGGGTGCTTTCTGCATATTGTACGGCACTGGTTCGTTGCTGACTTCAATTCGGTGCAGTAGGAGCCACCATTCTCAACTGGATTTCCATGGACGTTTCTTCAACACTCCTTACCTCTAGTCTTCTTGAGTGTCACTCTCGGTTGACTTTTATTGTTTTATTTCTCTTTCCTTTGTATAATGTTGTTAACTTTTCAGGTAGGTTCGCGTTAAGGGATTAGATCTACCTAAAGGCCCGAAAAAAATGGCTAAATTCCAAAAAAAAATCTGGCACACGGTTGGTGAAAATAAAAAGCATTTTCTTTTAACACAAAAGTACATATATTGAGAGCCTTTAAATAAATCACCAAAGAAGACAGGAAAATCAACAAAAACATGGCCGCCAGCGAATGGTGAAATTTTTTCGTGAGGTTTGGCGGTGGACTGTCCCCAGCTTAAACTGTCCAGCCAAAATCTAAAAACCAAACGGGTTATTCAAGCTAACAATAAATACGAGTCGTTTACGATAGTCGATTTTTTAGATAATTTTTTTTTTAACAACGTGGCGATAAATGGAAACTCGAGCATACAAAAATCAATGTAATTGCTATCTTATTCAAATTTGAAAATCTAAATAGACCCATAGAAATGGGTTTGCTACCTAATATAAATTTGAATAAATCTAAATAGACCCATTTAGTCCATACGGCTGAATATTTTTTTGAGTACATAATACCACATACTACAATGATTAGAAAAATACCAGAGTACACATTTTCGTTACTCAACGGTTTTAACGGGCACCACTAGTGTGCCACTTGAAAAAAATCGATTTTTCGTTGTTGCATTTTTCGATAGTCTATACCTTCAAGTGTACCTTACTGCTATACTATACCTTATATTTTTACTGATTTATAACAATGAAATCAATATTTTTATCTTTCAACGCGTATTTCTCAAAACGACATTTTTCAAATTGGCTGCATGTCTAACAAGAATACGAATCATCCGATCGACTTGAATCTTGTTTTAACGTATTAAGCATTTGTTTCTTTATACAATGACCTTCCAGTTTTTCTATTGAATGAAAAATGTCAATTTGCCATACAAAAAACCATCAGATTTTTAAGCGTAATTTAGAACGTTTTTTTTTTCTTCAAAATTCCGCCCTTTTGTTAGATTTTAGTTTTCTTTCACAATCCTGCGTCATTGTACAGGCAATACCTTCTAGTTTAAGAAACTTTTTTTATTTTCAGATTTCGGGCACTCTGGCGGTTGCAATCACTGCAGCAGTGAGAGAACTTTTTTTTGTAGACTCGGGAGACGGCGCATAAATCGCTGAAAATTGAATATTTTCATACAAAAAAATTACTGTATATACATAATTTATACAGAAATATATCCTAAAAATTTCGAAACATTCGATGCAATACTTTCTCTCAATAAATTTCTGAAAATCACCTTTTTGGGCTGTCACACTAGTGGTGCCGCTTAAATTCGATCGATTATGGTCGATATGATTGTAATATCGATATTATCGATATGATTTAAATAAATTAATATATTCAAAATAAATCTCTAGAATGGTAGAATCAAATTGTAAACAAAAACATTTATTTGACAAAAATGTTACTCAATTCAAATAAAAAAGAATCCAATAAACGCATTTCGTTGATTTCAATAAATCTTTTTTATCAGCGATGTCCTAGCCAATTTCCCAACAACACCAAACAATCTGCATCCTGTATATAAAATGTATTTTGAAACTCCATTTATTATACGAGGGAAAATAACCTCTCCCGACCCATTTCGTCCTCCAGAGTACAAATTTGTTATCTCCAAAACAATGACTACGTTCAATGGACATTTTTTCCGCTGATTGGAACGAAGTGTTACATGGTGGAAAATATGGGAAAAAAATTGGAGGAACGCGACCGCATGCCCTTGTTAATATCGAGTTTTTTTTTACTGCTTTCAACCTGTGTCGTTTTTGGGGAAAAAATCTATAATTGTGTTGACGAGGGAAGAGCGAGAGCAAGGAAGAAAAAGGAGACAGGGTTTACTTCCCACTTGGATGGAAACATAATTACAAGATATCCCGAGGTTCGGTTTGTCTTTGGCTTTTTGAGAGAACGAAAGTGTACGAGGGAAACACGTCGCGGGTCAAACGATTTGATCGCTCGCTAATTGGGCTTAAAATGGGCGCCTTTTTCCCTGGAAACATAAATTGGAGGTTCCAGCTGGCTGGACGCGCGCCCTCTTGTGACTCATTAATTCGTTTGACGTGAAGGGCAAAGGCAAGCTGGAGAGAGAGAGAGAGAGAGAGAGAGAGAGAGAGAGAGAGAGAGAGAGAGAGAGAGAGAGAGAGAGAGAGACAAATACTCGTAGTCTCGGTGCTCGGCTCCGAAATATATGTTTAATTATCGTAACACGTTGCTCATCCCTCGAGAAGGCAATCGACTTATCGAACGACCTTAAAACCGGAAATAATAAAATTTCCCAATATTTTCGAGCCTTTCCCACTGCCACATCTTCTCTCGTCTTTTTTCTACGTAATTCTCACTTATCTCTAGTTTTATTTTTTAATTCCTGTAAAATTGAACGTCAAAGTGGCGTGACTTTTTTCCGTAAAAAAAAGATGTTTCATTGTCACGCCGCTAATTTCTTGAACGAGCCCTACACCGAGGGTGCCATTACTGTGCTATAAGCCGATTGATACGCTTGAATTTTTTTGCTAGTTTCGAAAACTCGACGGTGCGATCTCGTTAATTTTTTTGATCAATTAATTACCCGACTGCTACCAATTTTAGACGTAAAAAGTAACGAGGTCGCGAACGGCGAGTATTGGAAACGATTTTTGCAGGAGAATCTTGATTGCTATTTAATTTGTGCAGTGCTTGAATATTGCGTTCGCGGACCACGGTTTAGTAGAGCGAAATTTTCAGCAATGCATACGAATGAACAAACATTATATTTGGTTGATGAATATTAAAAACAATTAATAACGAGTGATCAATATTAATATGGCATTAGTATGATGGAACTGTCATATTTATTAATTATCGTTGATTATTTGAATGATTAAATGTCAGTTCTATTATTATTCATACCCTTTGATTATTATCAAGCTTTTGTACAATAGAAGCCTTACATTTATTTATTGCTTTCAAATTTGTTCTTATTATCCATTTCAAAATACTTGTGTTACAAATTTCTATCATTAATTGAATGGTTATTGCTAGCTCATAATAATAATATTTTTTTTATATTCACGATGAAAATAGTAAATGGTCGTTAATAATTAGGTATGGAAAGATAATAATGAAAATATGAAAGACTTCAATACATTCAATAATATAAAAGACATTAATTAATATAAAAACTCCATCGGTATGCAGGTGGATTTCTATACTCATTGATGATTATTAATCGATTATTATTAGTACTCATTAATAATCATTCATTATTATTAACATTGGTTCTTATTATTAATTTAATAGTTATTTTCATTATACATTTTTATGATTATCAAACTAACGTAGGATGCAATTTTTTGTTTCGAGATGTAGTCAATTTTGGAAATTATTATTTTAATTGGTCTTGTGTTCAATTATAATTCATATCGATCGCTTTATATTTATACACACCATAAATTTATATAGTGTTATGCAGTATACTTAAGACGGGACGCCATTGTGACGGATAAAAAAATATATTTTTTTTTAGTTTTCTCAAAGTGTACATATTCAAGAATATGTGGAAAAGTTTTCGAGTCAAAATATTGAAAATTGAAGCCGTGACACAAGATTGCCGAGAGCAGGTAGCGCAACGATTGACGTATACCAAAACTTTCAATCGCGTTCTTCTCGAAACGACTTTTCTCGACCTGGCCAGAATCATAACTTTAGCTATAATAGGCCGATTTTCGATTTTAAAAAAATCCGTATTTGCTGTAGCTATCCTTGTACGTCACCGTTCTTTTTAACTTAGTATGTTTTAGTCCCCCGAATATAAGTGAAAATTACGCCAATATAACACTTTTTTTTTAAGACCCGTCATTTTGTGAATTTTCTTCTCTTTCAAAAAATGGCCACGTTCAATGAAAACTACATTTATATAGATTATAAAATTATTCTCATTTATCACACCCACCGGTGTCAAGTTATTGATCCGGCCGTTGGACCATATTTTTTATACAGAGGCTCTATTGTACCTCAATAACGTTGTTAATTTTTAATTTTCTTTTATAAATATTTACCCAATATAAGTTCAATGTTTGCTAAATAACATATTTTTTCAAATAAAAAAAAACAACTTAGTAGACAAATAAAAATCGGACGAAACGACTTTTTTCGCCCCGTCACAGTGATGCCCTGCCTTGAGGGGTCTTGTCACTTTAGACGCTAAAAACGGCCATTTTCATTAATTGTTTTGATAGGTTTACATTATAGATATTGATGTAAAAGTTGGTAAACTTTATAAATACACTTTCAAAATACATTTTAAAAAAAAATTAATTTAAGTGACTATTTATAGACGAAAATGGTAGTTCAAAAAATTTCCTAAAAAAATGGTACGTCGGCGCTGTTGATGAAATCTCGGAGATGGATCATCCGGAACAAAAAAATCAAATGGTTTTAGATTCAGTATATTAATGGCTATGGCGCATATCATACGGTTTTTTTATATATACAAAAATTAAAAAATGGCGGCCATTTTCCGAAAAAAAAAAACATTAACAAAATACGTGTTTTTTTAACCATTTTTGGCAAAAAAAAAAGTAAATATCAAAATTTAAAAAATCCTCGATATGCGCTATAGCTATCGTTGTAAAGAATCTGTGGTTAAAATTTCATAAGGATCGGTTCAGTAGTTTCGGCGATTTTATCAACAAGCCGTCGAAAAACGTTGTTTCGAGAAAAAACGCGTTTAAAGTTTGTTTGGGTTACATAAATTGAAAAAAAAAAATGTATTTCGAAAGGGTATTTAGTAAGTGTAACACCTTTTATATCAATATCTATGATACAAACCTATTTAAAAAATTCATTTTTTTAGCGTATAAACTGAGAAGACCCCCAGGCAACAGAAACCCTCATACCTGTCAACGAATATTCAAATTTTTCTCGAAAAATCCTGACATCGCGAGAGTGCAAGCAAAAAAGGTGAAATAACTTACGAAACGTCAGTAAGTCCAGCTGTCTTTACGGAGGAATCGCAACAGTTGCTGTGCTTTTAAATGACAGTCGATAAACGCTCGTTCTCCGTTTCTATATTCGGAGACAGATTTTCCGGATCGACACATCGAAGGCGTGCTGGTGTGTATGTTTCTCGACGGAAGTGTCCTTTCACTCGATGGGACTTCCTCTCACGGTGGAAAAGGCACACGTCCTGATCAATATTGTTTAACCGTGTGGAAAGGGGATCGAATAGCGTGTTACTCAAGCTGGGGGATCTGATTCCCCATCCAGAGAGAGAGAGAGAGAGAGAGAGAGAGAGAGAGAGAGAGAGAGAGAAAAAGAGATAATGGAAGTACAAAAAATTGAAAAATGTCCTGGAATTTTTTTTTTTCAATTTTATATGAAAACGTTCCATAATTGAGAGAAAATTACTTTCCTGGATTTATTAATGATGGATTAATTTCCAAGGTTTCACAATACGATCCGAAAGAAACGGTGCCGGGTTCGACAGGCTGATCTCATCGCCGAAATGATTGTTCTTTCCACACCCCGCCCGACAATATCAGCCTGCTAACCCTGCCCTTGATGACCAATTCTCTGAGGAACTGAATACGTCTATGTGCTAATGGAAAACGATTAGAGGAAATTAATGTGCACATCGAGAAACCGAAAAACCCGGACAAATCTCGCTGGGACATTCCGCGTCACGCCAAGCCGAAATATGATGTCGTAGCTCGTTCCCCATATTTGTATTTCATTTTTCGAAATGTGGTTTGAATAATCCCGTGAGGAATTACTCGCTGGATGAAATATTTGAGGTGTCTGAGATATGAGATGAGGAAAAAAATGGAATAGAATAGTTTGTTTGTATAGTAATTATAAATGTAATTTAAAAATGACTGTAAAGACTACAGTTTTCCTATGCTATAAGGTACCGTAAAACGGGGTTGAGTTGACATCAAGGGTAACTTTGACAGTTCTTGGGGCTACTGTTTGGTGCGCATTTAAATGTGCTTACATTTGTTGTTGACGTTTATGATAATGCTGCTAAAGTTTATTGTAAAGTTGTTCGAATTGATTTTGATCTCAATGATAATTATAAGACTGATTAAGTGCCTGTAATAGTACCTTAGGTACTTGATATTTGTGTGTACTTAAAATGTTTCAGTAAGGGATTACGTGGGTTAGAAAACTGCAAAAAAAACATTTTTTATAGGTATTTTATTATCTAATGGTACAATATGTCTAGGAAATTCTCCCGAAGTTTTAAATCAATTGGACTAAATGTCCAGGAGAGAGAGTCTTTGGGAATTTCCCCCGTTGGAAAAGATCGGCCGGGAGCGACGCAGGTAATCCTATTTTTCTCAAAACACTATTTTTGAAGTGGGTGAACACGATTTCTCAAAAACTAATGCACCGATCTTATTGAAATTTTGCACACTCCTTCAAGTGTAAATTGAACTATTTTTCATACAACTCTGCCAAAAATTCAAATTTAATTTTTTTAAAGAATCCTCCGTCCAATCACGAGCTCTACTTAGATGAAAGAACACAAGAATGAAAGAAAACAGAAAATAAAATGGTTTTTTAAATTTCAGATGAAGCTATCAGGAGTTATCCTGACCACTAGGAAGACACTTTTTTAGGGGTGTCCGGAAACCAGGTCCCACCGGCTGAATTTCCTAAATTTTTGAATATATATATATTTTTTTAATATTGTTGAAATGTTGTCCTTTAATGTGCTAAATATTTTGAATATAATAATTTATATATTATATACTTTTTTAAATAGAGAAAACATGCTTTTTTCGCTTCGGAACCCACGTAACCCCTTAATAACGATAACAATCTGATTGTAAAAAATCGTTGTTTTTCATTTAATTCCATGGATAATCCACAAAATGTTAATTTTTTTAATCAACATGATGTCAAAGTAATCCTTAATCTTTGACATAAGTTGTATTACAATGCCTTGCCAAATAAACCCCACACTCGAGGTTACTTTGAAACTTCAAAAAAAAATATATAAAATTGCGGGAGCGGTGATGGGGCTTCACTTTCTTATATATTTGATAGCCAAAGGACGCATTGATCTATTGGAGCAAAAAAAGTTGGAATTTAGAATGTTAAAAAAAGTTACCCACAAAAAACTTCCAAAACCTGTTCAAAGTTCATTTTACGCTATTTGGGTATTTTAGAAAAAAATATTTTAGCGAGTCTCGGCGAAGGAATCGTAGATTAATTGATTTTAACCCTTCAACTGCACCCTGGGTCGTTTTGACCCTATTTTTTTCGTGAAAGTACGTATTTTTCAATGCATCTCCCACTTTGAATGACTATTTGGGCACTCAATTTTTTTTTTTTTAATAAATGTTGAGCCATAAAATAATGATCATTCACTATAAAAATCGTGTCTACAAAAAAAAGCATATTTACCGAAATACAACGATACGAAAAACGTCTGGGGTGCGATTGACCCCAGATGCAGTAAGAGGTTCGTGGCGGCAGTTCGTGGAGGAGTGTGCAGTCGAAGGGTTAAATACGAGTGTTAAAATTGTTAAATATTAGTAAGTTATAAATTGATGACATAAATTAAGAAACCAGGAATAGTTGATGAAAAAAAAAAAAAAAAATTTGTTGTTTCTTTCTGTATTGCGAGCCTTTACGAAGCCACCCCTTTCGTCCGTACCCAACACTTGTCCGTTCACCATTTCTAGTTGCTTAGAGACCCCGCTCGGAGAGTCGCCTACGATATGACACTTCCACGAGGGCACAGGGAAACTGTGGAAAAACTGCGCTATTATCTTCTGTCAGTTGTTCTTATAATCGGAAACTCGGTGCAACTGACGTCCCGCTAATCTGTGCGCGGCTGAACGATCACCCATCCAAGTACTGGTCCGGGTATTTTTTCCAGACTGTAACTGCCAAATATTACCAAAAATATGTTTTGGTTTTTGACGAATTATCGAAATGTAACATTTCAGAAAAAAATTGTGGGAAAATTTCAAGTCGATCCGTTCAAAATTGAGAGAGTTATGGGTGTTTATAAGCATGTTTCGCATACCGGCGAACTTTACGGCGAGGCGCCACCGTTTCGGGTAATAAAATCGATTATGTTTGCATTTTCTCAAAGTATACATATCCAAAAATAAGTGAAAAAAAAAATTCAAGTTAAAATATTGAAAATCGACCAAGTTACAGATGATTTAGTGAGAGCAGGTAACGCAACGATTTACGTATAAGTACTGAAACTTTCAATCGCGTTTTTTTCGAAACGACTTTTCCTGTTCTGGCCGGAATCGAAACTCTAGTTATAATTGTCCGATTCATAATTTTTTTAAACCAAAATTTTCGTAATTGTTATAGCTATCGTTGTATGGAGCCGTTTTTTTTGTTTGAAATTTAGTATTTTTGGAGCTCTTGAATATAAGTAAAAATGCCGCCAAAATTACACTTTCTTTGAACACCTGCCATTTTGTGATTTTTTTCTCTCGAAAAACGGCCACGTACGTGGAGAACTACACTTATATAGATTGTAAAACTTTTTATACTTAGTTTTCAGACCAATCATTGTAAAGTTATCGATCTGGTCATTGGACCACATTTTTTATACAGAGACTATTATACCTTTAACGTTGTTAATGTGTAATTAAAAAAAATAAAAGTCTACAAGAAATAAGTACAATGTATGCTAAATAACATACATATTTTCCAAATCCTAAATGAATAATCTAGTAGATTTAAAAAATCGGAACAAGCTACCTTTTTGGCCTGTTACAGTGGTGTCCTCCCCTAGACGCCTTTTTCTTTAAATTGATTTTTCACAATCGGTGACTACATCCCCAAAATCGTTGCACCAATCAACGTTAAATTTTACATACTTCTTTTGCATGTCAAAAAGCAGTGCTGAAATGAAGAAACTTTTTTTTTATGCATAGTTTTTTTTCATCAACGAAAATGGAGCGTTTTTTCACCAATCCAAACTTTTACTTCAAACTTTTTTTTCAAAAATCAATATTTAATTGAATCCTTTGTCTAAGTACTAGATAATTTCGTGTAAAAACTGAATGCTTTTGATTTTTTTTTTGGTTCGGATTATTTGTTTCCGAGCAGCAGTAGTCACCTGCACAGTGAATAGTGCACAGACCATTCTGTCTACCACATTAATAAATATTTCTCGATACAAAAACCCCAAAAGGTACTTAGAACCATACTCTTTGATATGAAGAAAAAAAAAGTGAAAATTTGCATACGTTTTTGAGAAAAATTTCCTCTTTTCTCCGGTCACCAGCTAGTTGCAACCCTTTAAATAGTTTAGACGTCAGGATTGCTGTTTCTCCATTGATTGGAAAACAGTCTTGAAGCTTCGTATTGAGAACGAAAACTTTGTCAAGGTAAGTTGATGAACTTTGTGCAAAAGTTGGATTCTGGGACATCGAACTCGATATGGATAAGGCGAAAGGGTCGTTGTTTGCGTTGGACAATACAGGCGCACCAATCCTTGCGAACAATGGACGTAGAAATGAGAGGTGGTTTCCGGTCTATTGCAAAAAGTTGATTGTTATCCTGGCTCACCCGAAGAAAAAGATCCAGCTCTTTCATTCTCTCTCTCTCTCTTTCCCTCTCCCTCTCTCTCCCTCCCTCTTTTTCCTTGCGCATTCTTCGTTTTCCTTGATGAACAAAAAGCTCTGAAGTTGAATTTTTTTTCCGACACTGTGAAAAGATTCTTTTTGTCTGAAAACGCGTTGTCATCAACGCGAAGACATTCCACTCTGTAAAAAAGAGTAAAAGAATTTCATAAAAATTGCCGTGGTACGATCAGCCAAATTGGCGGATAATTGACGGATACAAAGCAACGATAATAACATTACTTCGAGGCGGAAGACGTAGATTCGTTCGGTTCGAAGAAAATATTTTATTCGATTTTATTGATTCTCGTTTGCGCTAATTGCATCGAATTTGTCTCGGAAAGATTCTATATATATATATATATATATATATATATATATATATATATATATATATATATATATATATATATATATAGAGAGAGAGAGAGAGAGAGAGAGAGAGAGAGAGAGAGAGAGAGAGAGAGAGAATAACTAATTATTATCTCATCATTATCGTGTCGTTTATGGGTTTTGTTGAAAATCCGATTGACTGCCTCGATCGACTTATTCGATATCTTGATAGCGGACAATAGTCTTCTGGGGGAAAATGGAGTTTCTGTGCGCGAAAAATTCGCCACTTCTCGATGGAGTTGCTCTCAAGCGAAGGCTGCAATTTCCAACTATTTCTTGTGGTATTGAGAGAGAGAGAGAGAGAGGCACGTAAAAAGGGCGAGACCGCGGACACGAGAAATATTAGAGAATATAATTGCCAAGTAGTGGCAGAACACTCTCACCTTGGCATAGTTGAATCATTGATTAAGTCTCTTAAAAATTGACTTTGATTAATTAGCCCGCGCGTCAAATTGAACTTGATTAATTGAGCCTCAAAAAACTGGAAGATTAATTAAAGCTCGAAAAGGGGGCCTGAGAAATTTAACGGGACCCTGAAATATTTTTTACTCTGGTATAATGTATTTGTTACAATATATTAACATATTTGTTATAGTATATTTATATTAATATATTTATAAAAATATATTTATTCAAACCCGATAAATTTGTCTCTTGAATATTTTGAATCTTCGTTATATTTAACTGAAGAAATTTTTAGTCAAAAATTAGTCAAGCAGGATTAGTCAAGTGTTAGTCATTTTTTAATCCTCTGATTTGTTATTATAAAATAAGATTGAAGGTCAGGAGAACCATCAGGTTTTCTTGACTTTGTGTAAAATTACTCATTATTAGTTATTTTCAGGTTTGGATTTTTCTTCGACAGTGTAACATGGAGTGTAATTAAATTTATTCGCCAAATATGCTATTTTTCCCTTTTCCAGTGTTATTTTAAGTACTTGCTGAATTGTGCATTTTAATCTGATTGTGCTAAATGAGACAGACTTCGATACCATAATCGAAATAATTCACATGTAAAATAACAAATTGTGATGTTGTCTGAATATAACTGAACATTATTGTAAAATTATTATCAATTTACTTTTATTCTACTCCTAAGAAGAATACATTTTATACTTCGAATAAGTGTTCACTAAAAAAAAATTCGTTCATCCATCCAAAATTCAGTTGGTTTAACAAAATGTATCTTTAAATACGTTCAACTCGATTTTTGATTGGCATAACAAAACAGTATAGTTGGTTGTAAAATAGTATAGTGGTGTGAACTGTAACTTATTTAGCATGTCTGAGCAAACTGTTAAAACAACAAAATTTCGAGACAACAAAATGCATTTTGCACATTCAACGATTGTGTTTTCTTAGTGTAGGACGTATCAAGGATTTAATAAGTTTTGCTCTTGAGGTAATTCGTAGAAAACTGGATTGAATTTACTTGCACATTTACTTTCAATTACCTTTCATACAAAATAACCTTTATTAACTTAACCTTTCAATTTTCATTTGTTGACTGTTTCCGGATTGAATGGCGTACAAGAGTGAATTTGGATGGTTAAAAAAATGCATTATTTCTCTTGAAGATTATTGCGCTCAGCACTTCATTGAATTTTCTTGCAGACTAACTTTAAATTCTCTTATTAAATTTAACCTTGCACATTTACCTTAAGATCTTTGTCAAATTTACGTTTGAACTTTTATTTTTATTTTTGAATATTTCCAGATTGAATAGCTTAGAATTAATGAATTTATAAAATTGATTTTGACGATGAAGAGAATGAATTTTAACTCTTGAAAAAAATTGCGCTGAATAATTGATTAAATTTGCTTGCATATTTACCGCAAATTCTCTCTTCAAATTTTACCTTGCAAATTAAAAAATCTTAAATTTGACTTTGCAGATTGACTTTAAAATCACTTTTATTAAATTTACCTTTCAACTTCTATTTTTATTTTTGAATATTCCAGATCGAGAGGCTCAGAATGAATGAATTTTTATTTAAAAAAATGCATTTCTCTCTTCAAGATTAATTCGCTGAACAATTGATTAAATTTATTTGCCGATTCACCTTAAAATGACCTTCATTAAATTTACCTTTCCGTTTCCATTGTCATATTCGAATGTTTCCAGAATGAATGGCTCAGAATTATTTCAATTCATGAAGATTAATTGTTCCGCAGCCGTCGAAATAATTTTCAAAAACGAACAAATAATTTTTCGGCCCCATCAATCTCCACCGTTTCCAATGTCGTCGTTGTATTAGCCGAAAATGACTAGCAGCCAACTTAAGAAAAAAAAACTTTTTCGGAGAGAATAGAGTTTTCATATATGTTCAGATTCTTGTTCGCTGGATCAATTTGCCAAACGTCTTGGGCGAATATTTCAAGCCAGGTGGTGAAAGCAGAGGTATACGTCAGAGGGAGAAAAAAACCGATGGCGAGGAGACACAAAAAGTGCATATGGAATATGGAGAGAGAACAAGATAAGAACAGAGGAAGCGAGAATGACAGTCAAACAAGTGGAGATGAAAAAAGTGAAATTTACCAAAGGGTCAAGTAACGAGAGGTACTTCGATGATAACGATGTCCATGACGTTCTTCCTTAATGGAATCTCCTTTTGGCTGAGCAATCACTAGAAACAAAGCACCACAGATTGGGAGGCACTGCAATAGAGAAAAAGAGTAAAAGAGTGAGAGAGAGAGAGAGAGAGAGAGAGAGAGAGAGAGAGAGAGAGAGAGAGAGAAGGAGAGAGCGACGGAGAACTGGATGAAGCTCTCGATGTGTTTCGTTTTAGCTCTGGAAATCCGTTTAAGGTGAATCGAACTTAAGGTGGATGAATCATTGGACTCGCTCGACTTCGCGAAGACCGAAAGCTGCCAGATAAAGTTGCAATTATGAAAATGGCGAACTATTAGTTCCGCTCGCGTGGGGGTGCACATACGCTGTGAATCTACACATGTGTGTGTAAAATTTGTGCGTTAAAAGAAAAGCTCGGTTAGTATTGCGTGCCACGAATCAATATATATATCTTAGTTCTTTCGAATATATTTTAAAATTCAAAAATAGTTGTTTTATTATTTTGAGCACATAATTAGAGTACTTAGAAAAAAAAAAAAAAAATATATATATATATATATATGAATTTTGAAATATATACGAAAGAATAAATATAGACATCGATTCGTGCCACGCAATATTAACCCAGTTTTTTAAATTATTATTTCAAAGTACTTTAATTATGCACTTAATACTTTTATTACTGTTACTAAGAACTGGAACTTTGTACATTAAGTTTCTATTACTACTATAGAGTATCCTAATCATGTGCTTTGATGTTTTATTACCATTACTAACAAAGAACATCACTCAAGTGTCCGCCTTCGAATTTGTCGAAACTGAAATATCCGATGAAGCATTGAATACTATTAGACACTTACCTTTCTTTATCAGCGGAAAAGCGCTGTGAAGAGGGGAAACCACCCTCAATTTTTGTTCATTACTTCTATCGCGGTTTTTCCATCGCCTTAGATAGAAGAATTTTGGTTTTTGCTTCATTCAGATCTGTGGACTGCTTGTGGGTGAAACTACAAAATCACCCCTCGACGCGCCTTTTTTTAGGGGTGGTTACCCCCTTCAAAATCGTTTTTCCGCCGATAAAAAAACGTGTCTAATAGTTTTCAATGCTCCATCACATATGAGGCATTCCACGTCACTTCAGTCAGTAAAAAAAAACCACAATTACTTTTGAAAAATCGATTTACTTTATTGAAAAATATTCACCGAGTGTCGAAATTTAAAAAAAATTTCCGACGTTTTTTCTCGTTGATTACCATTTGTTAATATTTTTCCATTCGAATGGCTGTATCTTTGGCAGGATCTGACGTATTTACATTCGTAAAAAACGAAAATGTGCGTCTTTTTCTAGCCTTCCAGAAAAAAATTAATTTAGATTTTATTGAGCAAGTCGAACGTCCGTTTCAGGGCAAAATATTCAAAAATATTTTTTTTCTCAAGGAAAGACAGTCGTTATTTTATTTTTAAGAATTTCTCCGAATTGTGAATACGAAAAACAGATTTTAGGTATTTTTCATATTATGGGATTCTTAAATACCGTGAAGTAAAAGCTATTTTAATTTTTTTATTTTTTTATTGATGTTTGATTGAAGAGTGTGGAGCACTCGCTGTATGTTTACCAGGTTTTTGAAAGACATATGACATACATGTCATATGTATTGGAGCCTTGGAGTGCTCCACACTCTTCAATCGAATAGTAATAAAAAAAATTTTTAAATAAAAATAGCTGTTACTTCACTTTGTTTAGGAATCCCATAATATAAAAAATACGAAAAATCCGTATTTTGTATTCACAATTCGAGGAAATTAAAAAAAAATAAAATAACAAATGTGTTTCCTTGAGAAAAAAAATATTTTTGCATATTTTGCCCTTAAACAGACGTTCGACTTGCTCAATAAAATCTAAATTAATTGTTTTCCGGAAGGCTATAAAAAGACGCACATTTTCCTCTTTTACGAATGTTAATACGTCAAATCCTGCCAAAGATACAGCCATTTGAATGGAAAAATGTTAAAAAAATGGTAATCAATGAGAAAAAACGTCAGAAGTTTTTGAAAAATGTCGACCCTCGGTGAATATTTTTCAATAAAGTAACTCGATTTTTCAAAATTATTTGTGGATTTTTTTTACTGGCTGAAGTCACGTGAAATGCTTCATATATGAGTTTCATATAAATCAAAGGCGGACACTTGAGTGATGTTCCTTGTATTGGAATGTTGAATAAGTTGCCGCTGTTATTTCGTGAAAATTAATACTTTATTTTAAACATCATTCCTAATGCTTTCAAACGTTTCGAAACTGTTGTGTGATCAACACCTAATGACTCTGCAAGTTCAGCTAGCGTTTGACATGAGTCTTCGTGAAGTAATGCCTCCAATTCAACACATCAAAATCGTTATATTTGAAACGTCCAAACCAATCCCTGCATGTTGTTTCAAACAGAGCATGGGTGCCGTAAGTCTCAACCAGAGTTCTGTGTGCTTCAACTGGTACAGCTTCTGACGAGTTACCAAACTTGTATGAGGTCCGGCATTATGGTCAAACACTGTACCTTTTCTGTTCATCGATCCTGGCCGTTCCTATTTGAGGGCATGTACAAGGTCAACATAACCTCACAAATTTTCCAACCCAATTTTACCATAGATGGTTAATTTTTTTAGGAAAAACAAAGCATTCGGCTCTGGAGAATTCCATCACACAGAGCTTGATGATTTCCTTTTGCCCTAAATATTATTCATCTCTGAGAAATTTCTGTTCGAAAATTTCAGCTATCTCTTTCGCACTCACACGCCATGTGGTAGATCTTCTACTTCGCCTTAATGGAAGCACATAGTTGGTCCAGTTGGTAGCAGTACCTTCTGAATTAATTGTGGGATCGTCTGGTTGGAGCTCAAAAGAAAAAAAATCCTTAAAACCCTCCAAACAGAGAGCATCACTTTCTTTTGTCAATATTTGGGAACCCAGTATTTTCTTGCTTGAACATTATTCTTACTTTTTCGGTAAGAAGAAAGCAAAATATGCCGAAAATGCTGCTTCTGATTTTCCATATTTGATATGATAAAGAAAACAAACCAATTGCACATAATTGAACCATTTTTTTGGCAATAAGACTTAAATGTCAGCTGTCAAAATATATAATGACAATAAGGATGAGAATACATTCGGCTGCTTAAAAATACAACTACTACCTCTGTTAGGACAAAATATAAATTACTTTCCGAACAACCCAATTTATATATTATAAGTACCATAATTATGTACTTAAAATGATAAAACTACTATTTTTGCAATTTGAAATAAATATTATATCAAATATATTCCGAATATATTTTTGAAATATATACATGGTGGCCTGAAAAGTAACGTCCAAAAGGTAATTTATCTAAATCACCTGTAATATTCTACGATCTTTTTTAGTTTGCGACAAAAAAACATTGTTTAATTCTTTTTTCGAGTTTTCCTGTAGTATAAGTTTTAAATATTTTTCTCTCTTGTGTATGAGCTTTCCTCCCGATTTTTTAATTTGAGTGAACGCTATGAAGCGCAGTGTTGAAAAATAAATAATCGCGAGGAAAGTACATACACAGAAGGGGAAAAAACCCAGACGTCACTTTTTGGGCCACCCTATATAGATATAATAGATGCGTATTCAAAGAATCTGCATAAGCTCGAAATTACAAAAATACGATTTTTTTGTTCAACAGCATTTTATAGCCTAGTGTCTTAATTTTATTTCGCAACAACAATTGATAAGAAATTCCAACAATTGACCGAGTTATGACGATCCTTGTGACGGCTCTGTTCGCCCATTGCCCTCCTATGAACCCCCTCGCTTTGATGTACCGTTTTTTCTTCAACTTTTTTTTCGAAATTACGTTTTATGAAACGGTACAAGTCACATCCCAAAATGTATTCGTCTAATTCACTACAAAATTAGAAAAAGCATAGTTTATAACATTCTTTGTCGTGTGACCAGATGATTTTTGAAAACTTATTTATCCATTTGTTGATAATAAATTCTATAAGTATACTCATTTTATCTCACTTATAGATTTAATGAAAATGACAAGATTGCACTTATATACAATTCACTTACAATATACAAGTATCTGTAATATTATTCATAAGTAATTATATATTGTCTTTACTTGAATTATATTTCTTATACATAGCAAAAAAAGCATTATAAGTAAAAACCTATAACGTGCCTCATGTGTCATAAATAAACATGATTATAATTATAAATAAAACATAAGTAAAATTGTACGCAAATAAATTCTAAATCAATTGTTGCTGAACAATAGGAAAAGGCGTTTAAAGAACGAACTTTTTTCCGTCATCGTTAGGCGAAAAAAAAAGGATTCACGTGGGAGGCCAACCGCTGGATTCTTGCTCTCCGAGGGTAGTATACATGTAGTAGATACGGCTTGTATCCCCGTGAATGAAATTAATACGTGATCAATTGCGAGAATCTACCCCGGGAGAGCGTTCGGTCTCAATATAGGAATTCTTCGTCGTGTCCTCGGGAGTAGCACGCGCGCCGTGGCACGCGATATAGCCATCTCTCGTATGGCACAAGTGTCCCCGAGTTCCTTTAGTTCGAGGGTCCCCAATGGCAAAGAGGCCGCCCGTGAGGCTCCTCCTCGAGGACGACATCATCGTCGTTGTCATCGCCGCGTCGGAACGTGAGATTCTTCAAATAGTTATCGACTACAGTGAACGAGCTCTCTCTCTCTCTCTCTCTCTCTCTCTCTCTCTCTCTCTCACTCCCCCTCCTTTTCTTTTTTCGTCAACGGATCAGTTTCTCCCCAATTTGACCCACTGCTCGAATTATTTATCGCCTCGTTCTTTTCCAATTCCTACCCCACATCGGACTTTTACCATCTCATCCCTGCCATTATTGCCGCATGCCCGTCACTTCGATGTTTTGGCTGAGCAATCATCCCTCGCCGGACAGCGTTCGCACGAGGGCACCGGGAAACTGAGGAAAACCATCGACTATACGAGGGCACAGGGAAACTGAGAAAAACCACCGATTGGACGAGAGCACAGGGAAATCGATGAAAACTACATATTGTACGAGGGCACATGGAAACTGAGGAAAGCGACCGCATGTACGAGGGCACAGGGAAACTAAGGAAAATCACCATATGTACGAGGGCACAGGGTAACTAACGAAAACCACTATCTGTGCGAGGGCACAGGGAAACTGAGGAAAGCGACCGCATGTACGAGGGCACAGGGAAACTAAGGAAAACCACCGTCTGTGCGAGGGCACAGAGAAACTGAGAAAAAGCACCGACTGTTCCCTTATCAGCCTATACACTCGTTTGTTCCCTTCCCATCTTTCAACCAGCTACGCTCAACTGAAATAACTCCTTTTGAATTCGCAACCAAAGGGGGAGTTCCAGAAAACGAGGCACTCGTCCGAGATCGCGGAGTTACTCATAAAAAAATAAATAAAACGAGGAGCTTCAATTTTATCGACTCCCACGTGGAATACATCGTGCACACCCAGCACCCGATATTATTCCCTCTTTTATTTTTCTTCAAGTTCGTTTTATCACTTACTTTCTCGGCGGGGGAGCAGAACCAGTCGAAGCTAACTTTCGGATGCTCCAAGTGCAAAAGTGCTGACTTAATGAAGGCGCTTTCCGAGCAGCGTTTTTTACCGTTTTATGTCGGTACGCTTCGAGAATAAATTTAATTCCTTTTTTTCCTTGCCTCTTCTTTTTTGCAACAGTGGACGTAAATTGATGAACAAGACGATGAAATAATGAGGAGCGCTTGAATTCGGGCGAATATCGGATATGTCGTTCGAGGGAATTCGTAATATGCACGGTAAGAAGACGTGTGGATTAACTGGTTGTAATGCATGGATATATATATATATATATATACATGTGTGTGTGTGTGTGTGTGTGTGTGTGTGTGTATCTATATGTATATGTATACTGGGTGTCCTGAAAAGTGACGTGTAAAGAAATATCTAGATGCCTCGTATCATTACTTACGTCCTACGATCTTTTTTGGTTGTCAAGAGAAAAGCATTTTAAATTTTTTTTCGAGTTTTCCTGTAGCATAGGTTTATACCTTTTTCTCTTTTGTGTATGAACTTTCCTCTTAATTTGTGTATGAACTTTCCTCTTAAAAGTTTTCAAAAGCTATTGAGTCATATAGACAAGCATAAATATATTTGTTTCATCACCTGAATTTTGACCGATCCTCGCGTACCTATTTTGTTCACGTTAGAACTAATTCTAAAGCATTTACGTAAGTGTTCAGTCGACAATTTATTTATTGCTCAACAGTGCACTTCATAATGATATGACAAGGAGAAAAAATCGCGAAAACGTACATACAGAAAAAAGAAAAATAAAAAAATGCTTTTTACTCGAAAAGTAAAAAAGATCGTAAAACCTATAGGTGGGGGAATTCGGATAGGTATTGATACGAGGCATGTGAATTTACCGACCCTGTACATAAGAAATGAATGCGTGTATATGGCAAACTAGGATCCACTGATCCGGAAACTTACAACCGTATGTGCCTGCCTGCGTGGCACGTGGAATAATTAGTAATCCCAGAACGTTTGGTTAGGTAGTTACACCCGGAGGAGCACACCGGCTGCTTTCCCAGTAATGTCTACTTAGACGATAATGAGTTTTCAGTAGCTTCTCGCTCCCTCTCTCTCTACTTTATTCTCTCGCTCTCCCTCTCACCCGCTCTTATTTTTTTATTTGCGATTTCACTTTTATTTTAATTTTATTTATGTAGAGCGATTTTTGTTTTGTTCTTGTATCGAGCCTTTTTTATTTCCTAGTACTTGTCATTTTATTTTATGCCAGAGAACGTTTTTATTTTAGAGCACAAATAACCTTAATCCAATCTAATCTTCCTCTCTCTCGCTCTCTTTTTTTACTTCGTACTCCAATTTGCTGTCCACGTGATGATATTTCTTTCCCATTTTATTTTCCTTCTCATCCCATCTTATATTGTCTGTTTTTGTTTTATATCATATCTTTGTATATCCAATTTCTTTTTTTTTTTATATCAAATCGTCAACTTCAATTTCTATTAATGTTTCTACTCATTCCATCTGCAATTTGATATTGGCCCAATAGCTCACTTGGGCACAATAACGATTATAAATAAATAAATCAATCTATTGTTCTTTTCTCCACATCAAGCCCTCACATGTGACGTCTGCGCCCAAAATATCAACACATCAAGGCGCAAAGAATCTTTTTTCTTAAGTATATATGAAAAAAAAGGTTTTAATGGAATTTTAGACAACGTTCGGAGTATTTAGCAAAAGCTCTTCATCGAGAGCAATTGATTTTCGATACCAACATTATCAGGTACTCGCGTTACCTGGGCAGGATTACAATACGGGGGACAATGCGCTGGGTGCGGGTACGGTGTGATTGAAGCAGTGCAAGGGAAGCGCACAAACTTGTTGCGGTGATGAGGGAATAGTGTTCGCAGTCAAAATTAGCAAGGTCGATTGCAAATTTCATATGAAACGTCGGAAACTTCTGGAAAAGCGCGCAACCAGAATAATAATTTTCATGCAATTTTTCAAAATGATATAAAATGGCGAAAAATGAAATTCCGAGACCATTGGAAAATATATCAATGTCATACGTACAATCAATCTGATTGAAAATAAATTTGACATAGAAAGAAATAAACGTGATTTATAAAGTAATTAATCAAAATAATTACTTTATGTCAAAAACTTATTAAAAATGATATAAATCTCAATAAACAGAACACCGAGATTTATTTTAAAAAATGCAAATACCAAACAAATAATTATTCTTATTGAAAAAAATAACATTTTAAAAAATCACGTGATTGAACAAATTATGAATTAAAACAGTTATTGCGTATGAAAAAGAGGATTTTAAATCATATAAAATTCAGAAATTTATTAAAAATAGACAAATGCCACACCCAAATGACTTTGAGTGACAATTAATTTAACTATAAAAAATGAGCGACGAAAATAAATGAAAATGAAAATAAATTGATGAAAATAAAAATAAATATCGATCAGTATAATAAAGTACATTACAAATGAATTTGATATAAAAAAAAAACGATAATTGAACTGCAAGCGAATTCATTGGTATTATAATGATTTAATCGCATGAACGACCAATGTCAAAGTGTTGAGTACTTGGACGTTTCTCTCTCTCCCTATCCCTCTCCGCCCTTCCCCTATCCCCCTCTCTCTCTCTCTCTCTCTCTCTCTCTCTCTCTCCCAATAAACAGAATACGAACCAAGGCACGCTGCTTTTACTTCTCAATGCATGTATGCAATCTGGATCAAGGCCTGAGTCGATGTACTTACGTACTAGGAATGCCGATATCGCAACTCAGCGTTCTGCTTCGAGCCGTATAGTTGAACGAGAGTGCCAACACAATATGAGCCCTTGCATGTGAAGGCAACATTTTAGTAGTGGTGCATCAGAATTGGTAGCAGTGCTTGTCATATATATATATATATATATATATATATATATATATATATATATATATATATATATATATATATATATATATATGGGTGTGTGTGTGTGTATGTGTGTATACACACACACACAATGTAAAACATACGTCCGTGTGTATATATACAGGGTGTTTGGCGCATAAAACGACACATTTTTTTGGGGGATTAGGGGGGGGGGGGCGAACGTTAGCTAGCTTTTTCACCCTTAGGCCCTATGTCCTAGGTGTCAAGGTAATTGAGTTATGATCTTTTTTTCGTTCTTTTTAATTACCCGAAATGTTGCCTTGAAA
>OY723385.1:71242032-71322032 GCA_963210295.1 Ophion ellenae | reverse complement strand
GAGAAAACTTCGCCGTAGGATTTTTACCGATCGGACGTGTGACACATGGCCTCAATGCCGGGCGATAAAAAATTGGCGAGATATTCCCGGTCAAAGTATAAGTAGTAAGAAAAGGGCGTAGTAGTCGCTCACACGCGGAACGTGCAAGTCTGATCGAGCGCGGGTTCGAATCCACCTTCAAACAAGCGAAAATTGTTTATTCAATTTTTTTTCCCCTAAAGAACAATGAACATCTCGGCTAGACTTGCAAATCGATAATATAATTCAATTATTTTCGTTTATTGTTAATACTTGAAGGAAGAAAATGCGCCTGGCCGACTACCGTAAAATGGGGTTATTTTGAACAGGTTTTGGAAGCTTTTTGTAGGTAACTTTTTTTAACATCCTAAATTCCAACCTTTTTTGGCTCTAATAGAACAATGTGTCCTTTGGCTATCAAATGTATAAGAAAGTCAACCCCTCCCCTCACCGTTTTATATAGCGATCCGAGATATTTAGATTTGTATTTCATTTTAATAGATGACCTTGAATAACCTTGAATGACGTTGACCCCCTAATGGTTTTTATGCGGCTTAAGGTGCTCCACAAGATGGTTGAAAAAAAGTGTACCATTCCATTTTAAAAAGTGGATGTTACCTGAACTGTGCATCGGCGCTTCCAACGAAATAAAAAAAAATTGGTCGCATTTGATGGCCCCCTTCACACCGTACAACTTTTGTCTGGAACATTTTTTTATTACGTCGATAATTACCGAGTTATTTCGGGTGGCAAAGATAAGAGGGACACCCTGTGTATGTGTGCGTGTGCGTGTGTGTGTGTGTGTGTGTGTGTGTGTGTGTGTGTGTGTGTGTGTGTGTGTGTGTGTGGTCTGTGTGTGTGTGTGTGTGTGTGTGTGCGCGCACGTGCGGGTGTGTGTGTGTGTGCGTGCGTGTGTTTGTGTGTGTGTGTGTGCGTGTGCGTGTGCGTGTGCGTGCGTGCGCGTGCGTGCGTGCGTGTGTGTGTGTGTGTGTGTGTGTGTGTGTGTGTGTGTGTGTGTGTGTGTGTGTGTGTGTGTGTGTGGGTATAAGTATAAAAGGACGGTATGTAGCATGGAAAGGCTCCTGTGCACCGCCTGGCTGGATTGCATGGGTTTTTCGTCTGGCTGAATCGTTGCAATATTATAGCTCAGCTGTGCATACTTTTATACGTATACGGAATATATATTCATAGCTAGAACATATAGCGACTGGAGAGAAACTACGTCGTATCCGAGTATTGAGAAAAGTCGAGAAATAGATATAGGAAACGGGTATTGTACGTTGAGAAGTATACGGAATACCAGAAGTTTAGTCACCGGTGCGTGGCTTTATATTACCATTCGCGTAATCCCACGCACATGATATCCTGCGTGCGAGCGAAACGCGGCAGGAACAATTCGCGACTCGTGCTTTTCAATAAGGCATGTTACATGTGAGACACGTGGAGTTGGCTCGAATTTCACGTTTCCGTTTAATTTGATGTTCTTTTAGCCGTGCACAACACTATTGCAGTACGTGGTTCCGTTATCCGTGAATGCAGAATGAGCGGGAGTGAGGGGGCGGAGCGGAGGGAGGATAAGAGGAAGTTTGACGAGGATCAATATGAAACAAGAGCCGCTAGGGTGCGGAGCAAATTTGATCGGCATAGTTGAAAAGGTGAAATGATCTTTTTTTTGTTGCTGGTTCTTCGGAGCAGGCGATTTTCAGCTTCGTGCGCATCGTAAAACGTAATTTGACGGTCTGATAAAGAACGAGAGAGGAAGAGATAGTAAGTTGAATTAACGGGTGCTCGTGGCCGCAAAAAAAGAAAAATTTTCGTGAATTTTTCCTGGCAAAACGTGGGTGGGTTTTCAATGTTTGCTTTACATTGATGAGTACGGTTTCAAGAATCTTTCATAATTTTTGTATTTAATAATATATATATGAATAGAAACAAATTATGCGAAATAAAAGATCAAACGAATTTAGTTTTTACACGAAATCATCTGGTGTTTGGTCGAAGGATTTAATAAAATATTGATTTTTGAATAAATGACCGCAGTCCAAAGTCAATTTATTCATTTCGGTGATAAAAATGCTGTTTTCGTTGATAAGAAAAGAAACTATGTGTCGAAAAAAAATTCCCTCGTTCAAACACTGATTTTTTATATGAAAAGAAGGTTGTAAAATGTTTGGTTGATCGGTGCGGTGATTTTTGAAACATCGTGGTCATCGATCGTACAAACGTTATTTTGGGAAAATCGCGTTTGTAGTTCGCCAGTTCCCGGCTCGCCGGTTCGCATAATCGACCTATAAACGCCCATAATTCCCTCAATTTTGAACGAATCGACTTGAAATTACCGGCGGATATTTTGGAAATATTATATTTTGAGGATCCGTCGAAAGACCGAAATCGCTATTTTCAAAAATGACAACTAGGTAAAAGTCCTTAAATCGTTTGATCAATGACGTAATATATATATGGGGCATTCCAGGTCAACTCACGTAGTCGGCCTGACTCCCTCGTATTCAGTTGACGATTTTTTTCGGGCTTATTTCGGTCCAAAAAAGAGGATTTTCAGATTTTTATCACTCCATAATAGAACTTTTTCCCATAACTTTTGAGTAAAAATGAATTTTGACCAGGTTTATAATTCTTAATATTGTTCCATAAAATCTAGAACTAAAAGTCAGTATTTTCATCATATTTTGAGAGTGAGCTGAGAATATTTCTTTCTTTTTAATCAGGGTGAAAAAAATTCCAAATTTTTGAAAATTAAATATTTCTATGATGGTTCTCTGTAGGAAAGAAAAATAAATCATATCGTGGTAAAAAAATGTATATATGTTTTAAGAGTAAAACGCTGAAAATTCGCCCAATAATCAGAATATCATTGAAATAAGCTATTTTAGTAGCCACAGCGCCAGAGTGAGAAGCAAATAACAACTGCAACAGCACTATATGACTGGACAAACAAAGCTGGACGACTTCCAATTATAACTGTTCAGTATCTACCTGCCGAATTTTATGAAAAAGAAAAACCGGCTATAGAAAAATCTTTTGAAAATGTCCGTAAGGTGAAAAATCTGCAAAAAGTTCTCTGCCTAATCCCCGATGCAGATGGTACAGTAATTGCGAAAGATTACTCCATGTCGACATACCATTAAAAAATTTAGCTTCTCCGTGAATGGAAAGTTTTTTTTTCGAGATAACAGTAGAAAAAAAAAGTTCTTTTTATACTTGACCTGTTTCAATTTTGTTTAACGACTTTGCATAATAAATTTATGGTTTTTTGCAACTAAAATAGCTTTTTTCAATGTTATTTTAATTATTAGGGGAATTTTACTCCCGTTTCAATCTTCAAATATGGGAAAAAAATTGTTTTACCAAGATATGATTTATTTGCCTTTTTTTCTCACAGAGAACCATCATTGACATATTTAATTTTTCAAAATTTGGAATAAAAATGTTCTCTTAAATTTAAAAAATATATAAATTATTCTCGACCCACTCTCAAACTATGATGAAAATATTTCTTTTTAGTTCTGAATTTTATGAAAAAAAAATCTGAATTTTAAACCTGGTTGAAATTCATTTTGACTCAAAAGTTATGGAAAAAAATTGTTTTATGGGATCAGTGATAAAAATATAAAAAATAACCTCTTTTTTGGACGTAAATATGACCGAAATAAATTCGTCAACTGAATCCGATGGCCACGTAAGTTGACCTGGAATGCCCCATATATATATATATATATATATATATATATTGTTCGATTGTCTCACTCAGAACCGTTCCAATTGATCCCCGTCTATACTACCCTACGCGATCTATTGACAGCGGGGGGTTCACATGTAACCAGTATCATACAGCATCCTGCAACGCTCTCGCCAGGTCTATCAACAATGCCACAGGCATGTACAACACCACCACCAGGAACATCTTTTCATGTCATGTCACCAGCAGATATTATGCCCAAATCCAAAGCACGAGTCCAAAAACGAATCACTAGAAAACATGGCAAAACAGCAACAATCGGCAGTTTACCATGTAAGTGAGATTCAGAAGAAAACAAAACACAGAAGGCAGTGACCGGTGAAAAAAGGAAGGCAGATGAGAAGTACAGAGAAAGTGAAAAGAATAAAGAAAAATGCAAAGAATAAAGAAAATAAATCAGAGGAAGAAGACCTAGAATGTTTATATTGTGGAGAATGGTACTCTGAGTCTAGAGAAGGTTGGGAACTTGCCTTGCCACATATGGGCTCACTGTTCGTGCACCGGCGAAAAAGACAATGATGTCCCCCAATATTTTCTCATTTTGTTCCAGATGTTAGATGTATATTTATAATATGCGTATTATGCCCCAAATTATGCCCCACACCTGGAGCATTTTCTTATTTATTTTAAAGTTCCTTTTGTACCAAAGACTGCTAAACTAAGACGATTATTTTGAGTTAAGTTTAAAGATTATTAACGAGACCAATAAATGGCGGTCGATCGATTTTATTATCCGTTTCTATAAAGGTGTTATTTATGTTTCTCCTTGAGGTGCCCGCGCTGCCCCGGTTTTCCCTAATTTTAATGGAACATACCCGTTCTTAACAGCCAATAGATATACAGTTCGTCTAACCCAATGCTTCGTATTAATATACTATAGATACTTGTTTCCTATAACTAAGGCGTTTATTCAATGAGATCAGTGGAAAAGTTGTCTCAGATGTAAAGTATAGTTGAGTGAACGATATTTGATATTCGCACAAATCAAGATTCATGTGTAGTTACCAAATGAATATTTGGACAAAGTCATTCATTGATTGTCGGCAGATGAATGTACAGTTGAATCAATGTAGCACTATAGTGCAGCTGCCCGTGTCGAAATGTTCAGCCTATTTTGAAGGCCTTTGATCCTATGTCAACCTCACTTGAGTCTGTTTACCGCTAGAAGTCCTACTATGGGCCGCCACATGCTCTTCCTTCGCTACTTACCTCCTGCAGGGGCCCTTCTACTCCTACCTAACCTAGCTGAAGTCGTTGCAGCTCCTCTTTTGATTGCGTTTGGACCTATCGCGCATTTGGCTGATTCGACGAAACGAGGGTGGGGATGGTCGCATTCGAAAGAGGGGGTCTGATAGTTTTCAGTAACCATCATGCGTTGGACTAGGTAGGACCGCGCGTTCGCCGTAGAGGCCTACTTTTCCAATGGCATTTCCATTATCTCCACCCAGCGAACCTTCCGCATTCGCTTCAAACTTGCCCCTGCAGCTCCAGCAACTCTCCAAAGTGGAAGAAATGGATCTTGGGCGAAGAGTTACAATATTTTTGATAAGAATTGCCGTCACGTATGCATGTATACGCGGATCCCTATAGCAGGCACGCATGCATACGTATAGGTACTAGTATACGTTTGTTGGTGTATGCTTAGGCATGTATGTGTGCTATGCTTGGGTATATTCGTGTGTCTACGCATGCGCGTATTCAGGCATATGTATCTCTATATGCGTAATAGAGTGTTTGCGTGTGCGTGTATACGTGTGCCAATCGACGTCCTCCTTAGCGCCTGCAAGTGGAGAAAAGGGAAATTCGTTTCCGTTCTAGGCGTTAAGTAGGAGCTCATTTTATATTGAATACGAAGCTACGTTACTGCCTTTATCTCCTACCACTGTGAGGATCTGGAAGGGGAAAATAGGCTGAAAATTTCGACTCGGGTGGGCAAGTGTACAAGGAACAACTCTCATGGAAAGTGTGAGATGTTCCTTGCTACTTGTAGAGGACAAATCGTTGGACAACGATTTGTCCTCTACAAGTAGCAAGTCCGTTAATCGGAGGACAACAAAGGTGGTAGCATCAATACGCCGTAGAGCAAGGAACAACTCTCATAGAAAATAGGCTGTCGACCGGCCACGCGGTCGAGGTGGCCACCCCTGCTCGAATGCATACTTCAATATTCTTTATATGTACTTTCAAAAGTTTCCTAAAGACTTGACAGGTCCCACAAAATAAACAAATCGTTAATTGATGCTATCGGCCCAGAGAATGAATTCACGCTTTCACGGTCACAAAGTGATATTCTCTAGGTAAGTGAACGTGCGGTCACGGACAGTCTCTAGTTTAGTGTACCTCGATCGTATCTACGTCGCGTCTGCGCACGAACGACCTTGTGCGACAAAGGACCGTAGTAGCGTACGAAGTAAACGGTCTTGCCAAATGTACGATACTTATCTCAAGTACAGATTTGTTAACTATTGACAAATCATTATTTGAGACGAGTCGTCGATTTTTCAACAGTTATTTGCTAGCTATTAACAAGGCTGTATTTGATTCAACTGAAGATTGTTTAATTATTACCAAATATTCGATTTTTAATAAGTATACGACTGTTATCTCAAACAACGAGTGGGCCAACATCTTAAATACAGATTCATTAAGGGCAGATATACACCTAGATGGTCGAGTTCGAGGATTTAGAAGCTCCGAACATTCCGTTGACCGTAGAAGCCTTACACTATGGGCCTGGTATCGATGATTCCATGTAAGTTGACAAATTTCATGATTTGATCATTCTCAAATTTTCAAACGCGTTTTTCTCAAAACCACGTTTTTCAAATCGGTACCCAAAATTTCTCGAAAACCAATGAACCGATTGCCTTGAGGTTTGTTGTGGTTATTCTACACACCATTATCTAGTACTTATCGTAGGATTTTTTTTCCGTTACTTAGTTTTTATTCTATAGGCAAAATAATAACTCATTTTTGGCCCAAAAATCACTATTCATGTTCAAACGTCCGCCATTTTGTCATGAATCGATACTTTCAAAATCGGCTATGACAAATACTAGATTATAGTATCTAATTTAATATTTTTTTTTTTTTTGTTTTTTTCAGATGATTTTTGAAGAAACGCCGGAGGGTACCGTATACGCAGATTTTTTTACGACGCTCCAAGGATCATACAATATCCTTGTATATTTTTGATATTTTTAAATAAAGAAAATTCAACATGTTTTTCAACGTATATACTTTTAGATAATTAAAACCGCAATCCGATATTTCAAATAGTTTTCCTTGGAAAAATTCATAACAATGATCTTTTTTCCGGCTCCTAGGTGTATGTCTCCCCTTAATAGTTCATAAATCCTTATTTGCGTTAAATAGAGAAGTCGTCGCGTCAACTGTGCGACTCTTGGCTCAAATGCGGCCGAGGTAGTCGTTTTGAATAAAGATCAGCTAATTGGTGTGACATGTTCATTTACATTGAGCACAAGATAGTCGCGGCAACTATACCTCAGGGGCCCCAAATCTAAATATATTAATTGTGAACACATGTTTACTCCTTTCAACTGTATTATGATATCACAATTTCATCTCGTTTTTCGATGACCATAAACATCTACCGAGTTAAGAGAAATAAAAGTGATCAAATAAATAATTCTTTTCAAAGAAATACCATGGCTATAAAATGTTGTCATGAGAACATGAATATTTCTGAACGACTAACAAATGTTGTAACAGTTAATGAATATTTGAATAAAACTGCCAACTAAACAGGGCCGGATTTAGGGGAGGGCATCCGGGGCTACAGCCCCGGGGCCTCCACAAAAGAGGGGCCCCCACAATAAAGACTTCGGAAAAAAAAATCTTTCAAATTCCGACGAGTAAACTAGTAAACACTAGTAAACAACTTTTCCTTTGATATTTTTTTTCGCTGTTTTAGAACCGTTGATTTAGAACCTAGGCTTGGTAATGAGTTGATTCAATGTGTATCTTTGATCGACGTGTACAAAATGGACTATGGAAAAGACCAATCTCCGGAGCTATTTTACTACCAAATTCTCGAAGACCAAAATTTCAGAGCTACATTCCCAAACCTCCAAATTGCATTGAGAATGTATTTGGTTTTAATGGTGTCGAATTGCACTGGAGAGCGCTCATTTTCAAAAATGAAAATTATAAAAAATAGGCTGCGAACCACGATGGGACAAAACCATCTATCAAAGCTATCGCTCCTAAGCATTGAAGGGATTTACTTCGGGAGCTGGATTTCAGCGAAATCATCAACGATTTTTCGGCGAAAAAAGCTCGGAAGGTTCCGTTCGGTAACATCAAAATTTGATTTCAGATAATTCACGTTTTCGATTATATTTATATATGTTTGTTAAATGCTAAGAGAGTCTACTTGGTTTCACAATAAATTATTTATTGAAAAACTCGAGTATTGAAAAACTCGAAAAACTTCCGAATATTTACCTTCATTTATTCCAACCAATGTGTACTGGAAAAGAAGTTAATCATTCTGACCCGTCAAATTGGACTTCCAGAGAGGGATACCCCGTGAAATTAGTTCGCAATTATGCCAAAATAGTATTGAAAATTTCGTCAAAAGAGTAAACGTTTGCAAACAAGGACGAAGCGGCCATTTATCGGATATTGTGTTCCACACATAACCTCCATGTTTGTACCTTATATTCCAATAAAAATATTCGTACCTTTCGAATAAATAATACGTTTTGTTAATAAATAAAAATGGCAGGATATTTTGAGACACCCTTTGTATAACACTTAAATATTTAAAAGTGCAGCAGTAGATTCTCATGTCGAACGAAAGAAAGCAAGAGAGAGAAAGAAAGAGGAAGGGAGATGAAAAGCTAGAAATAGGTTATATATATTCACGTATGAGCCCATAAAGCGTGAAACAATGCTCCAACTCTTGCGGAAATGTAAATGCAATGGCGCTCGGCCAGAGTCGCGACGATTTAATGTAGATCTAGAGATCTGGGGAACCATGAGAATGCGTATGAGACATACTACGTGTAAAACTAAATCAACTCCTCCTGTATCCCACCACGCTTTCGATTCGGTCCATTTTTCCTCACTGCATATGCTTATCGCTCGAATCTGAGACATAATCCACTCTTATCTACCCCTTAAGTCAAGGCAGGGATGATCGCACGTTGTTCATTTTTCGCTGTCCAGCGCGTATGTTCTGGACTCCATGTTTGATAACACGTTGAAGATGCAATAGATAGGTACCCCTTTATCTAGTCGAGGAAGACATATTTTGGCGATCTCATTTCAACGCTGACATTTTATTAAAATTATTAAAAGTTATATATCATTCATTTTTTTCATTGTTTTATTTGATTTGTTAAAATCGTTCACATTGTTTAATTGGTTGAAATAATTTTCTAAAATTAAAATTTGAGAACGTTCGAAATGTAGCCTTGGGGAAAGGATGCTCATTTGAATATGCATTCATTTTGGTGGATTAGCTCGAAAATGGAATGAGTTAGACTTAAAATTTTGTGTAGAATGTTGACTCAAAACCGAATATTCAATTGGAAATTCAATTGAATTATTTTTCATGGTGTTCCCATACATGGAAAAGCAGGAGAAAAGAATATTCCACCGTGCCATGTGGGGTGTCATTGAGTAGAGTACAATTAATTTTTTTTTCTTTTTTATCTACGAAAATAAATAAATGGGCGGCCTTCAAAGTTGTTAGTTTTAGACCATTTTTGTTACGGGGTCTATCTCAAAAACTAAATTAGGAACTGGGAATTTTTGGATTATGTCCCATATACTGTATTTTAACAGCAAATACTGGAAACGCCGATTCATAATGCCGTACATATAATAATTTATTGTATACATAATACACTAAATTTATAATGAAAATATATACAATTATTGTTATTTTAATATTATAAAATACCAAATGATTTATTTTTGGAGTTGGTGCCAGCCAAGTACGGAAGATTAACGTCACGAAAGAATCGAGATTGCAAAATAAAAAAGACTGCAGATCGCATATGTAATTTATTTTTCCTCGGCTCCTCTTTTTTTGCGAAAAATGTGACAATATTGGCAATTGGCTCGTACCGACTCCAAAAATAAGTAATTTGGTATTGTAAATATTTAAATAACAACAATTTAATATATTTCATTATTAGCTTACAGCAGGGGTATACAAAGCTTTCCAGCTTTGTAAAGCTAATATCATGACCCTATATGTTGTCAGTTCAGTAGTACCTAGGAACTAACGAAATGATCTAATTAAATATCCAGTTAAAAAAAAAGTTCATTCGTCACATGTACGGAATCCTAATAGAGCGAGGCCTGACTCGCACTTGGCTGAGTTTTTTCATATTTGATCGACCGGGGTCCGAAAATTAGCATCCGTTGTACAATGAGAGTAATATTATTATTCATTAAAGTTACTAAAAGTTAATTTCCGTCGATTTTATTTCATCATTCTATTTTACTTATTTAATTGATCAAAATCATTTGGGTTCTTCGATTTTTTAAACGGACATGTTGAAATTGTAATAAAACAAATTATTGGAAAATGGGCTGGAGGTAAAAAGCATAATTTCTTAATTCAATTTTCGCACAAACCATTATTCGCTGCAGCGTTCAGGGGCTTCGTATTTCATGAGCTTCGTTTATTTGATCGAACGAAGCCCGAAAAGTAACAACGATCGTGTAATTAGACTAATATTCAACGTATTCGTTTCAAGTTTCATTAAAGTTACTCGAAGTTATTCTCTGTTGGTTTTATTTCGTTGTTCTATTTAATTTACTTAATTTATTAAACTAATTTAGGTTCCTCGATTTTTTAAAGATATATGGGCACATTTGAATAAAAAATGATTGAAAAGTAGGCTAACGTAAAAAGGATAATTGCACAATTGAATGTTCACTCAATTATTGTTCACTGCAGCTTTTGTATTCGTATTTCAGGAGCTTCGTTTATTTCGACAATCGATCCAACGAGGTCCGAAATCTATCAATCATCGTATAACGATACTAATATTCGGCATACGCGTTTCAAATTACGTCGTCAATTAACTTCCACAAAAGTGAAAATGAAAAAGTGAGAAAGCACGCATCAATAGTACGAACCAAGCGATCGACACGTGAAGAGTACGTAACTCACAGCATCGACAGCGCGATTCACGGATGTATCCATACCGCGTACAAAAGAAATATCAATTGATGAATGCAGCTCGCAAGCATTGATCATTAGCTTCGTTGCAATGCAATATGGCGAAGCCTTCATCATTACAATTCAGTACGCGAGCTTTACCGTCAATATTGCCAAATTTCTCCGAGCTCCGAGCTCCACTTGTAGCTCCAAAAACTCGAGTGCTTTTTTCTATATTTCTTTTTCACCGCAATTTGGAATTTGCATATGTGGGAATCAATTTTCCAGAAAAGAGACAGCGCTCGAACAAAAGGGCACTGTAATGACGAATGCCTGGGAGCATTATTTGCCAATCAATTCGAGCGCACGCTTTCATTATTTGAGTTGATGGAAATTGTGATTGCCTTTAGTAGATTTTCAAAAAATCTGGATAAATTATTTTTACTGGCATTCAGCAGAGATTGATTGATTGATTGATGTTATTGTTATGCCCTAGTTGAATACTTTTGGCCAAAGTTGGAAGAGCAAAGAAAATCTTCGTAGCTCCGTGCGCTAACATAAACATGATGAAGCATATGAAATGGCGTGCAAAATAAAACAGAATGATACAAAATAATACAAGATTATACAAAATAATACTGCGTAATGCTAAGTAATATCCGATTATATAAAAATTCATCATAGTACCGTGGCGGTGATTTATAAGTCATAATACAAAATGATGATTATAATAATGATATTAATAATGATGATAATATAATATTGCGAAAAGAGTAGTGCTGCAGGGGATTAACAATGCAAATACAAATTAATCCTATTTATCGTATTAGTCCTGATGTAGCCATCACGCTTGGCGTACTTATCGAGCTAAGTTTCATCTAAACTAAATAAATGAGGGAGAGAGCGAGGGAGACGGAGGGAGGGGGAGAGAGAGAGAGAGAGAGAGAGAGAGAGAGAGAGAGAGAGAGAGAGAGAGAGAGAGAGAGAGAGAGAGAGAGAGAGAGAGAGAGAGAGAGAGAGAGAGAGATTGATTGATTGATTAGTTTATTATGCCTTGGTAATACCTTGAGTCAACAGGATTACAAAAGTAAAATAAGAACGGTAGAAGTGAGAAAAAACAATAATAAATGCATTCAAAATAACAAATAAAATAAAAATATATGAAAAATAAAAAATGAAAAATAACAGCAATACAGATAGTGGTTCCAATAATTACAATGGTGATAGTAATAATGCTATTAGTGATCGTGTTTATTGTAATTGCTATAACTCAATTACGTTATGATCGACGATAACAAACGCGGGCATTCGTGGGAAAACCCACTAATGGCAATGTTATATTGCTATATGAAGAAGATAATAAAAAATACAAGTTACGGCCAGTAGGAACTACTCCTAACCGGCAATGCTCTGAGAAAAGAAAAATAAATACGAATTAAAAAAAAATAGATAAAATAAAAGAAAGATAAAAAAATGAAAAATGAAAAAATAAAATAATAAAAATAAAAAATAAGAAAATGAGGTTGCTCTCAGAAGAAAAAATAAAATGAAAAATAAGGTTGCTCTCGGATATAGCCTACGGACCGTCACTAGCTTGCCTCAGATGTCGTGTTTTAGATTAGGGCTAAGCAGAGAGAGAGAGAGAGAGAGAGAGAGAGAGAGAGAGAGAGAGAGAGAGAGGGAGGGAGAGCGCGCGCTTATCATAAATATCGATATTATGTTCATTTTTTATCTGCCTGTCTGTTTCTCTCTCTCTCTCTCTCTCTCTCTCTCTCTCTCTCTCATTCCTGTCTCCTGATCTATTTCTCTCTCCCTCCCGTCTTCTTTTTTTTGTTTTCCCGCACCTTTTACTTTTTCTTTCGGTCGAATCTCTTTCCAACCCAACCCACCATTTTTTCTCTCCTTTCCCTCTGTCGCTTTCCTCCATCCCCTCTTCGCGACTATTACTGTATTTGATTGAGCTTCAGTTGGCTAAATTGCCGTCAAATTCGAAGTTTTCCCGAAGCGGAGCCCCGACTCGTCAGCGCATCCCTCAATCTCCCTCGTTTCTGTCTGGCACGCATTGAAATTCTCGCAATTAGATCGACCCCAAGTTTGTTCCATACTCTTGCATGCACGACCATGATCCTGGGGGATCCGAGGCTTAGCACTGGCTTTTCCAGCCCAATGCATGTACTATATGGAATACTTCATTCACCACAATAGAGCCAACACACACATACACGTACCTGTACAGGGTGATTCACCAGCACCGCGACACTCGAAAGCACCTACAAATATTGATTTTAAACGAAAAAGTGGCATGCAACATTTCAATGGTTTGTGAATCTTTTAATTTTCGTAGCCTTGGATTTTTTGTCCACGTGGAACTATCAACCTGAGTTTAAGGTCATTTCCACTTTTTCAAAGAGAAACCCCATTTCCTATTGGCCACAAAGGTAGAGCACTAAAAAACAAAACCACTAACCTCAATATCATGACCTTGGGATGACCTTGACACGACAAAAAATTTGGAAAATGGTAATTGAAGCAAGGCAAGCAAAAAAAGCCGGTGGTTTCAGATGCAAATGACGTTTTTATGGCATGACATGTTAAAAAATTTGTCCATCAACCGCGATAGATATTATGATACAATGGTGTTAAATCGGTCGATCGAGGGGGTCAGGCAACTGGACCGTTTCTACCAACCCACCGAGTCGTAAATTGTTCCTTTTTTTAAAAGTCATATCAAGGTCATGATATTGTAGGTCATTATTTTTGTTTTCTGTGCTCTACATTTGTGGCCGATAAAAAGGGGTTTCCTTTCGAAAAAGCGGAGGTGACCTTCAAATCAGGATGGTACGTCCACTTGAAAAAAAGTCTGAGGGTACCAAAGTGTTACCCTCATTACCACATTAACAAACCATTTAAAATCTGGCTCTGACGTTTTCGCGTAAGATTAATATTTATAGGTGTTTTTGAGTGACTAACTTCTAGTGAATCACCCTGTATATATGTATATGTGTATGTATGTGTATATATATATATATATATATATATATATATATATATATATATATATCGCTGTGTAAAACGAAGTATTCCGTAGAGTATTTCCGTAAATGGTATGTGCATGTATAAATCCGTCTACACATCCCGAGTCGAAATTTTTAGCCTCCTCTGAACCCTCGCAGGACCCATTTCTTTTGTAATACATAAGCCGCCAGCCTCCGTTGAACCGACGAAACCTCATTTGTCGAGTTCAGTGCCATGAAGAGACCTCCTCTTGGTCCAGGGTAGCCTCGGCTAGACCTCCCAAACCTTCTCTCGACCCCCAGTTTTAGTGAAACGGGCAGAGCACAGGCCTCCTTAACCTGCTTTCAATCTCAAACTCTTGCCTCGACCCCACCTAACCTGCTTTCGGCCCAAATTCGATATCTCGCCCATCATCATTCCATTGTGGCCTGATCAGTAACCCGTTCGATGACGAAAATAAGACGAAATTAATAAAAATACATCGTCCCCTTATCAAATTATTAGTGCAATATTAATATGTGAAAACAATCAAATTTGCTAAATATCGATTTATTATTATTTTATAGGCAATTCGTGAAAGAATGCTTGTATTCACAGTCTTACTCCAATTCTATCGGATTAATGGGCGTTTTCCTGTGAGAAAAAATCTCGCAGGAAAATTCTTAAAAAATGCCAGTCTATCCAGTATAAGCTTACGCGACGTTTTTCGTCCTTGACATTTCTTCTTAAGCCCTCTAGTTCTTGAGTTACATTGCATTATCTAGAATGAGTCTTTTTTAGCAAAAAATGAAATAACATTGCGAAAAAAATCGTACAAAACTTTATAAAAAACGCAAATGGAGTTCCTGCTACCCCGTTCAAGTTTATCATGGATAAACGTAACAAACTTTTTTTTCATAAGTCATGCGCCCAATTCTCGATGGTCGAAAAAAAGCCGAAAATCAGTCACATATAAAAGTGCGTACCGGGTCGAAAAGAAAATTATAAAAAAATATTTCACAAAAGCAATATAAAGCTGAATTTATTCCCGTCAAAACGCCGTCCGGTAAATTTGGTTATCTTTTTTTTTAGGAAGCTGTGTAACTTTCAGTGCAGCAAGAAATATCGACTGGTATATCTAAACTTTTAAGCGACGGTATATATTATATAATACTATAGATATATATATTATATTCGAAATATGTAGTTGCATTAATATATTCAAATATACACTACCAGTCAAAAGTATTCGGACACTTCAGATAACTGCAAAACTTAATATCACTTTGGATCATTGCAAACTTATGGTAGAATAATAATTATTTTACGAAGATACTATAAAGCTCTGTATAATTACTTAATTATATAGATCTTTATAGTATCTTCGTGAAATAATAAATGAAATGAATTATATTACTCTAACATTATTTGGCAATTATCCAGCGCTCAAAAGTTTTGCGATCATGTCGAGTGTCCGAAAACTTTTGGCTGGCAGTGTAGATCTAAATTACATATAATGTTGATATCTATATGGAACGTTAGGGTGTTAATTATAGTCTATTTCATGTTCCAAAGGATTGAAATTGTCGGTTTAGAATTCAACCTCATTCGATTTTTTCTTTTTGTTTTTGTTCGTTTTGTTTTTTTTTTTGTTAATTCAATAATGAGTTGATAAATGGCGACGGCCGATTACCGTCGATTTTAAATGAAATGTTTGATTTTTCTTTGTTTTCATTTTTAGCACGTCGAAAATTTAAAAAACATTTCCACATGTATGTATGAAGCATATTTTTATTTTTTTCCGCTAAATATGATATTAACTAACCGCGTCTATTTGATTCTTTTTTATTTAAATTAACTAGATTTTTCATAGAACCAAATTTTTCCTATTGCATTCCATTATTAAAATTATTGATTTCAAAAATGTTTATTTATAGAAAATCAATCTATTTAATATCGTCCAATAACTACATATTTTATTTGATCCTAATAAATCTGTGATTCGGTTTTATCAGTTCAACATTTTCATCTGTTCAAAAAAACAATTTAGTTAAGTTCACTGAATGGATCTAGTTATTTTTTTTTAATTTACCTTAAATAGAATTTTCGTAGAGTTAACCATTCTTTTATTTGATTGAACTAAAGGTCCATCTTTATTGCAACACTCATATCAAAGGGGCGGGGGGTAGAGAAGGTGGAGAGAGAGGATTTATATATATACATATACATATATATATATATATATATATATATATATGTGTGTGTGTGTGTGTGTGTGTGTGTGTGTGTGTGTGTGTGTGTGTGTGTGTGTGTGTGTGTGTGTGTGTGTGTGTGTGTGTGTGTGTGTGTGTGTGTGTGTGTGTGTGTGTGTGTGTGTGTGTGTGTGTGTGTGTGTGTGTGTGTGTGTGTGTGTGTGTGTGTGTGTGTGTGTGTGTGTGTGTGTGTGTGTATGTGTTTGAAAAATCTATAGCATGTTATTCGATGAAACTCTCTAATTATCACAATCATATTAACTAATTGATATAGCTTATGTGATACAACAAATAGTTAGAGGTATTCATTTGGCCTCTTATGCCATATCAGCGACCAAAATGTCATAAGCACTCGGTAGCATAGGGGTAGCGGAGCGTAGCTAGGAGTAGGTAGGCTAGGTTCAAGTCGCATATAGGGCAAATATTTTCTTCGAAAAAAATCATGTCTATAGGCCAGGGAATGACGAATTACGATAAAAATCCTTGTGGTAAAGCTCTCAATTAAGGAGTTCATTTTATTTTCGATTTATGAACTATTTTATGCATATAGTACACTTAGCTTTACAGTGTACATTGTAAGCAAATAAAGATTAATTTGAATCTCATCTTTATTAATATATATAAATATCTTCGAAAGAAATATGATCGTAGTAGGCTGTGAGACAAGGAAAAAACCTATTTTATTTAAATAGATGCTATATAAATTAATTTTTTTGTTTAGCAGTGTACAGTAGGCCGAAAGGGGGGGGGGGGCAGTAGGTTCTGCGGGAGCGCTCGAAGTAGGCCGACCTGAGGTTCCGTAGGTTCAATTGTGAGCCTCACTGACCTCCTTTGAGTCAAAAAGTCTACTTTCTGCCATGCCGGAGGTTCATCGGAGGCTCTAACGCATGGTACTTTCAAACATTGTACCCTCCTTTAGATACCCAATAATCCGCTCACGCCGATTTCTGCTCGCCTTCATTTTGTGGGTTGAACGCGACTCGAAAATTTCGACTCGGGATCGCTGCATGCGTTAAACTGTGCCCTGATTCGACTTATTGTTGAAGGTAGGAGAGCTCCGGACATAATGCATAAAGTTGTATGTTTTCTACGAAACACCGAGCACTCTACAAAATTTAATTGGGATGGTGAAGTTGGTCTGTTCTTTTCTTAGTTTTTGCATAAAATCACGTCTAAATATATGTACAGGGTGATTCACAACGATTAGGGTTCCCTTGGCAAGCGTTTAGGGGGTGTAATTTTGAGCAAAACGCTTTTTTTAAGTGTCGTGTGACAAAAATTGACCGAGATATTTGCGTCCAAAGTGCGAGGTTGAGTAAACAATGGCACAGTAGTCGGGCGCCAGCCCCAGCATTATTTTTCATCAGGTATCAAATAATAAACTGGAATTATTGAATCATGTAATCGATTTGCCAAGCGGGTCTGCGTAAACATTATTCGTTACCGAAAAAAAAAATGTAAGAAAAAAAATGCACTTGTTCGAAGGTGGGATCCGAACCCGTGCTCGATACGGCTTGGACGTGACGCGTGTGAGCAACTACTGTGCTGTGGTTTGCTACTTGGACTTCGAACGCAAATATCTCGGGCAATTTTTGTCGAAGGTTAAAAAAAAGCATTTTGCTCGCAATGACCGACCTTCTATGCTCATAAAGGGAACCCTTATGTTTGTGAATCACCCTGCACATATTGGGATGTTGAAGAAGTTTTTGTTTTTCTTTCGTAAAAACTAATGGTTTACTTTTAAAAGTCATTCCTAATGCTATCAAACATTTCGGAATTGTTGTGTGATCAACTCCTAATGATTCTGCAAGTTCAGCTGGCGTCTGACATGAGTCTGCCATGAGTCTGACATGAAGCATCGCCTGCAATTCAACACATCAAAATCATTATTTTTGAAGCGCCCGAACCAATCTCTGCATGTTATTTCCAACGGAGCATGGTCGCCGTAAGTATCAACAAGAATCATGTGTTCTTCGACTGCAGATTTAAAAAAAAATAGAGTTGTGCAGTAAAATTCCTCGAAAATACTCTTCTTTTGGCAAGTAATTTGACATGTTTAACACTATGAACAAAAAGTTGTTAACACTTCGGCGAAATGACATACACTGAATATCAAGCGTGCTTATAGTACTTCTTTATAGATGCGTTGCCATCTTTAACTAAACGCACACAGTTCCGGTAACGCAATTTATTGGAAAACAGCGAGAAATTAATTAAGGGGTTAGGCCATAATAACGGGTATAAAATCATGTGCAAATTTAACCATTTTTTCGTATGAAAAAGTGATTCACTCATAAAATTAATTACACATTTATTTAGTATTGTCGCCGGTATGAAACCACAGAGTGTGAGTTTATGCGTAGGCCGACAATGGCGAGGGGAAAAGGCTGATTTCCCGGTGAGGTTGGGCAAAAAAACTCTACGTTGGTTTTTTTTGGGCTTTAGGGCTGTTTAGGGTTTGTGAGGCGGTGAAGAGAGGTCCGGTTATGGAGTAGCCAGGGTTGTCAATGGGGAAGCCGAGTCGAAGGGTTTTTTACTGGAGACGTGAGGAGGGGGGAATTTCGGAAAGGATTTCTCTAGGCGGCGAAGGAGGAGAGGGAGGAGTCGGGGAAAGAGGGGGGGACGTGGAGGTCGGTGGCAACCTTGTCGAAGCCCTCTTTGCCGAGCTCGGCCGTGTCCTGCGGGAGGGGTGGAGATCGAGGAAACGATGGAAGGAGGGAATGTGGGAGTGGCGGAGGAAGGGGCACCTTGAATTCCGGGACTGGTGGAGTGTTTTCCGTTTCGGTTAGTAGAGAGACTCCCTTCCTTCCCCAGGGGGACAAGGACATTCGCCGTCGAGGGTCTCGAGCGCGCTGGGTAACACGTACCCCGAACCGCGGGTCCGTGGCCGCTGCCGCTCGCCTAGCCCGCCGACGCCGTGATGCCGGGTCGTGAGGTTTGGGCATAGGAAAAAGAAGGGGAAAAAAGAAAAACAAAATAAATTAATAATTTAATGAATTAATAAAGGTAGACGACGAGGGAAATAAAAATGGAGGTATGGACAGTTTAAAAAAAAGTTTGATAAAAAAATACAGAGAAAAAACGAACACTATATGCATATACAAAAGAAAAAAAAACGCTAGATATATACGGGGTGTGATACGACTGCGCCGTCTATGACGCTACGGTTAACCCGGTTGACGAGGTCCGATACGCCGAGGACGACGTGGTCACCTTTCAGTGAGTTTGTTTGGGTGAGTTCTGTACCACCTCTCAGTGATCAAGAACTGAGAGCGAGTAGCCTCGCGCTCCGCCTTATATACCCGCTGGAGCGGCGAATTCGCCGCCGAACTCCAGGCACGGGTATCGCAGCGCAAGAAACGGGGCGCACGTTAAATTTTTTGCGAGACGCGGTGAGCCTGTAAATTGTCTCGAGACGCGGCGCTAGTGTCCCGGCGTTGGACAAGACGCATAGTACGCGGGTCGCAGCGCGCGCGGCGCTGGGGTGTCGTGTCGCGTTACGAGCGTTACGGAAGTCGCGGGTCGAGCAGACGACGCTCGAGACCGTAGTCGAACCTCGCAACGCGTGTTTATTTCTTGACAGGCCGGTGTACGAGATTTGTAGTGATTGTTTGTATTTGGTGAGTAACAATTAAACAGTGTAATCATTAGTAATGTCGTGGTTACGTGTAATATTAATAATTGTTCCTTTTAATGACTTTTATTTTAATTTGCACACGTGAAGTTTGTCCGTTCGATTTGTGAGGGGTCAGCGGCGGATGACATTAATCCGAATATTGTATCCGACGCCTTGCGTTTAATATCGTATATAGATTCAATTTCATTAGCTCGCGAGTATTTTGTAGTGTTGAATTAACGAGTTCGGATATTTACAGTGGCTCGGAGGACCGCTGGGACTCAGAGGTCGGGTACGCCGAGGGTCGAGGCAAGCGGTGAGTATCACCGGTACATTTAATTATTTTCTAAGTCCTGAATCTTGTTATGTTAATCTTGAATTGTTAATGCATTTTTTCTTCCTTTTTACAGGTAGGAGCCGGAAGCCCGACGGAGACCAGACCCCTAGGATGACGATGGAACGCCGACAAGGACCCGACGCGACACGCCTTCGCTCTGGTAAGTCTTTCTTAGGTATAACAATTTTGGATTATATTATTTAGTTAATAAGTTTGGTAGACGCAGGGATAAAGTAATAATTTGACTTCGAATTTTACAGCTGGATGCCGAGAGACAGGCGTAGGGAATCTTCGGACGAACATGACGCCAAAAAGGTTATGCGCCAAAGTGGCGTACGACAGTATGAAAATCAAGCTGTTAGATTTTTTTTCGATATACAAAATGGTCGACTACTAATATTTTATTTTGTTATATTTTTTTTCGGCGCTCCGTGGCGTGACATTTAGCATCCACAACTTTTTACTTAGAATAAAAAACGAAAATTCTCGTCAATCTACTAATATCTTGAGAAGTACGTACGAAATAAAAAAAATACCTACAGAAGTACGTACGAAATTTAAAAAATATTGTTTTATTCAAAAGTTCTAGGTATTTGAATTGAGTTGTAGGTATTTGAATGAATTTTCAGTGAAACATTTCGTATAAAACTGCTCATAGAATGAAAAGTTTTCGATTAATCAGAAATTCCGTACGTACTTCTCTACGAAATGCAATTCGGAACATAACTTTTAAATTTTAAGTAAATCGAGTAAAATTTGTTGAAGTTATTCATCACGCCAATTGGAAAAAAGCTGTTTCGAGAAAAAACGCGTTCAAAGTTTTAGGTACTGGATTTTGGTTATGTGGACTTACGTTATATGCTCAAAGTCGGTGAAAAAAATGTCTTGCTATAAATAGAATAGTAACTTATTCTTATGATGATAAAACACCGTTTTAGCGAGAAAAAAAATCGATTTTCTGAAAATTCTACTGTGGCCTTACCCCTTAACGTTTTGATGTATGTATACAGGGTGTCCCTCTTATCCCTGCCACCCGCAATAACTCGGTAATTATCGACGTCATAAAAAAATGTTCCAGACAAAAGTTGTATGATGTGAAGGGCGCCATCAAATGCGACCAATTTTTTTAATTTCGGTGAAGGCGCTGACGCACAGTTAAGATCACCTCCACTTTTTCAAATGGGGTGGTACATTTTTGTCAACCATTTTGTGGAGCACCTCAAGCTGCGTAAAAAACATTCGGGGGTCAACGTCGTTCAAGGTCATTCAAGGTCAGTATCGATTATACAAATCTAAATAGGTGACCTTGAATGACCTTGAACGACTTTGACGCCCTAATTTTTTTTCATGCCGCTTGAGGTGCTCTGCAAGATGGTTGCAAAGAATTATACCATTCCATTTTAAAAAGTGGAGGTGATCTTCACTGTTCAAAATTGGTCGCATTTGATGGCCCCCTTCAAACCGTACAACATTTGTCCGGAACATTTTTGTGCGACGTCGATAATGACCGAGTTGTTTCGGGTGGCAGAGATGAGAGGGACACCCTGTATATGAATACACGTGTGTAAATATATGAACTAAACCAAAGCATCGTCGCGATTCCCGCCCTCAGGATTGAAACTGCCCGGGAGTAGATTTGAGCAACCGTACCTCTCGTCACCAGAGCTGGCGAAAGCGCGGAAGTTAAATCCGTACAAATGTCACGGGATTATACGCGAGCCCGGACACGGTAAAGATGGCGAGGGCAAATTACGAAGACGGGAAAGGCGCTTCTTCGATATGTGCCTCGAAACCGTAAAGTTTCGTCGTTCAATTCTCCACGAGTTTAAGCTCAGATGGCGACTGCTTCATGGTTCTTCCGGAACTATCCCGCTTTCCTCTTTCTCTTTCTCCGTCATTTTCCCACGGAGTCAGTTCAATGAGCCTTCCCCCCCCCCCCCCCCCCCCCCCAAGTCCCAAAGGCACGCCGTTAACAGGTGGCAGACTGCATACACTTAAGACACGAGTCCGCACGTACACGCATTAACTTGGGTCTGTGTATGAGCAGATCTGGTTGTCGGACAGGTCAAAGTTTCCAACTCGACTGGAATATTGAGGATTGTGATCATTGCAAGTCCATAATACGATTGATTTCCATTTTTTTTTCGCCGACACGACCTGCGTCCCTATATATATTTATTTATTTATTTACTTATTTACTTATCTATTTATTTACTTATTAATTTATTCATTTATTTGATTCTTTCTTCATTCATTTGTTTATTTATTATTGATCTTTATAGAATCTCATTGGTCTCTTACTCAACAAGATGTACATCTTAATGCATTGAACGCCCCTTTGAATTCAGGTAGGCATATTTATATAAAAGACATTTCAAGGATTTTGATCAAATTCATTTCGGTCGAAATTGATGGCTCAGAGGCTATCATTTTGCCATTGAAAGTATACATTCCCATGAATAAAAAAAAATGCCGACTGAAATCACCTGTAGAACGTCCGATGAACAAAACACGATTTCTTTATTGCAAATATCTTTCTAGTACACGAATCTAGAGAGGGCACCGAGATATGGAGATTTTTTTTGTTCGAAGTGCATATGGATAAAAAAATTGCTGATTCGACAAAATTATGTCACGCTGAACTTTGCCTAATGAGACAGTTTGTAATTTTTTTAAACACTGCGGAAGAAGACAAAAATTGAGAAGAAAATAAATTAATTCGACTTACAGCTGAAAATTTTTTTTTTAACTTTGACTAAGAACTTGAGAATTTTTTTCGGCAGTTCTGTACCAAAATGCCAAATTTCTCGGTATTTTGTTAAAAATTGTAGAATTTCTAGTAATCGTAGTCCAGTAATTTAGTAAAGAAATATTTTTAATAACCAGCAATTTACGGAAATTCTTTGACATTGGATAGTATTATCAAATCCTCGATGGCCAGCATTTTCATCGAAAATTCTTTAATTTGGAGCAATGTTCTGGACTATCGTGCAATGCGAATTGCTTGAAATTCATTGACACTTCGCAAAATTTCTCGTTATTAATTTTCAATTGAAATCCTGAACATTGAGTATTTGACGAACCAGCTGGAAATAAAAGAATTTCCAATAACTATTGGCTATTCAAAAATCTTTGACAGGGTGGCTCTAGATGTATTTCGTTTAATTCATTTTTCATTTAATTAATCGTCTAGCTTTGGGCCATTCTGCTGAAAATACCTGAAATTCATGGAACCTCCGAAAATCGTAATTTGATTTTATATCCCCATTACCCCTATGGTCATCATAATTTTTCCAATGTACGAAACTGGCCAATTAATTTGTTTAAAAATGGTCATTTGTGCCGTTCGACGGCGTGCTCGCTTCCGGAATGTGAACTCACCGATTCTGATGACTGGTGGAAGAGACACGGCGGTTGTGACGAGAATTACGATGAGAGCGTACAGAAGTGCCATCGTGTTTGCCGCGTGATTCGCGCGTTTGTGTCCGAAAAGGGCTCACCCTTGACGCTGCTACAACATCGCCGGGGCCCCGCGTGCGCTTGTCATAAAGGCTGACAAGGACCTCACGCGCCCACAGGACCTTCGACCTGCGCGCTTCGCGATTGATAACGATATCGATGTCAAGCGAGAATATCGCTCGTCCATTTGCCCTCTTTTCACACACGTGTTTTTTACGTGTATCGAAATTACTATTCCGCACAGATTTTGGTCACCAGCAACACTCGGCAACAAAATTACACGTTGTCCTGTCCCGAGGGCCCTTGACGAGACGCCCTTGATGTCAATGGTCCTCAGTACTTCGCCATGATGTTCGTATGATTACGGACCTGAAACGAAAATTTCAACGAATTATTATCGGATAATAAAAATAATACAACGATGTGAATTAATTCATTTTACGTCACTTTTGCGGTTTTTTATTTGGTAACCTTTAGGGGAGGAAAACATTTGCTGATTTTCGTGATTTCCTTTTGAGGTCTTAGGCCGCAGTAACGGGTATAAAAGCATGTGCGAATTTAACAATTTTTTTCCGTATGAAAAAGTGATTCAATCATAAAATAAATTACATCTATATTTAGTATGAATATCAAGCTGTTAGAAAATATATATATATTTTTTTGATGTACAACATGGCCGACTACTGGAAACTTCTCGAAACAGCCATTTTTCCAATTGGCGTGACAAATAACTTCAACAATTTTCACTCGATTTACTTCAAATTTAAAAGTTATGTTCCTAATTGCATTTCGCAGAGAAGTACGTACGGAATTTCTGATTAATCGAAAACTTTTACTGCACATTTAATGAGCAGTTTATGAGCAGTCATAACGAAATTTTTCACTGAAAATTCATTTCTTAAGGGGGGATTGTCTTTTTTTTCGCAAAATTTACCGCTTTTTGGGAATTTTTTTGTGAAGAAAGTATACAACGGAAAACTTGTGAAACTTGGCATATAGTTTTATTGATCTGTTTACTACATACAAAAATTTTTTTTAACAATTTTATCAAAAAATCCCCCCTTGAACGCGTTTTTCTCGAAACAGCTTTTTCACAACTGGTGTGCACGATTTCTCAAAAACTATTCAACCGATTGCCTTCAAATTTGGACAGAATGCTCAGCTGACATCCTTTTATCGTTTGATGAAGCAAAAAAGCAATACGTTTAATAGTTTTCTATTTATAACAAAAAATCGATCAATTTTTTTCGAAAAATCGATACTTCAAGTTCAAAACGTCACCAAATCGTCAATTTTTTTTCCCTTCATCGAACGATAGCTATATGTGTCTAAAGTAAAATGCTTTTTGGGTTTTTGTTGCAGGATGAACGTGAAGGCTGTAATCGTGCACACCATCAAAAAAGGACCATCGCGCGTCGAGGGGGGTGGGAGGCGGATTTTTTGATGAAATTGTTTAAAAAAATTGTTGTATGTAGTAAACAGATCAATAAAACTATATGCCAAGTTTCACAAGTTGTCCGTTCTATACTTTCTTCACAAAAAAATTCCCAAAAAGCGGTAAATTTTGCGAAAAAAAAGACAATCCCCCCTTAAGTTCAAATACCCACAACTTTTAAATAAAACATTTTTTTTTTAATTCCCTACGTACTTCTCTGGGTATTCTAATGGAGATTGACGAGAATATTTTTTTGTTCTAGGTAAACAATTGTGGATGCTAAATGTCACGCCGCGGAGCGCCTAAAAAAAATAAAAGAAAATATTAGTAGTCGACCATTTTTTACATCGAAAAAAAAAATGTATTCTAACAGCTAGATATTCATACTAAATAGATGTGTAATTAATTTTACGAGTGAATCACTTTTTTATCGGAAAAAAATTGTTAAATTCGCACATGATTTCATACCCGTTACTGTGGCCTAAGGCCTTAAGGGGTTACCCCCACTTGCGATTTTGAAAAAATCGATTTTTTTAATTGCATTTTTTTGAAGTACAAGTATCTGAGAATATGTCCTGAAAATTTCAAGTCGATCCGAACAAAATTGACTGAGATATGAGCGTTGAAAGAGAAGAATCCGCGTTGAAAGAGCGTTGAAAGAGAAACTTTAAACGCGTTTTTCTCAAAATGGCATTTCTGAAGTCGGTGACCAAGATTACTCGAACACTAATGAACCGATTTTCTTGAAATTTTGCAGGCTTATTTAATACATAAAAATGTAGTCTTTAATCGTTCGATTTTTTCGTTAAAATCGAACCATTATCTTTGACTGTCCGCCATTTTGTGAAAAATAAATATCTTTTTCAATCCTTCGATTAAAGACTAGTTTATACTTATAAACTAGTCTGACTAAATCCATCCGCATTTTTTACTTATAAACTAGATGACTAAATCCATCCGCATTTTTTTTCAGATGATCCAGTTCGCCGCAATGTTGGTCACCGCAAACCGCGTATATAAAAACATTATTTCATTGACGGCCATTTGCCACTAAACAATGTAATATTTTTCAATAAAAAAATTACTGAAAGTTCTTCAAGATGTGTTCTTTAAGATGGTATATTCATCGATTAAAAAAGTTTTGTAGTTTTCTTTAAAAAAATTCATGAAATAGGCCTTTTTTGCGCTACAAGTGGGGGTAACGCCTTAAAGGAATTTTTTTTGCCATTTTCGAGACGTAGGTTATGTTTTACCACTACTTCCGTAACATACTATTTTTTTAACATTAATCTTTAACAAGTGCAAGTCGGGCCTTGCTCTATTAGGGTTCCCTACACATGACCTATTAACTTTTTTTACCTTTAATAACGTAATGTTGTTTTTCTGTCTTAGTTCTTAGGCAGTATTAAACTGAAACAATATGGGGTGATAGCTAAAGAAAGATTTGTCTACTCCTGCTGTAAGCTAACAATAAAAATACATACAATAATTGTTATTTAAACATTTACAATACCAAATGACTTATTTTTGGAGTCGGTACCAGCCAATTGCCAATATTGGCACATTTTTCGCGAAAAAAGAGGAGGCGAAGAAGAAGAAATGAAATATACGATCTACAGTGGTTTTTAAGTTGCAATCTCGTATTTTCCGCCAATTCCTCGTTCTTGGCTGGCACCGACTCCAAAAATAAATAATTTGGTATTGTAAATATTTAAATAACAATAATTTTATATATTTTCAGTACAAATGTATTGTATCATGTATACAATAAATTATTATATATACTACATTATGAATCGGCGTTTTCAGTATTTGTTGTTTAAGTACAGTATGCGGTACAGTAATGCCAAGTTCCTAACTTATTCAGTTTTTGAGATTGACCCTGTAACAAAAATGGTCTAAACTGACAACGTTGACGGCCCCCCATTTCTTTCTTTTCAAGATAAAAAAGAAAAAATGTATTTATACTCTACTCAATGGGCTTTAAAAAATGACACCCCACATGCAAGGATAGGAAAAAAAATTCTGCTCTTTTTTCATGAATGGGACCCCCATGAAAAGTAATTGAATTGAATTTCGAATTCAATATTCGGTTTTGGGTCAACATTCTACACAAAGAATCCAAATTTCAGATCTGTAACTCAGTCCTTTCACAAGCTAAAGTAAGACTGAGCGACCCATTCCAATAAATTTGCTATTAATATTTCTAATCTTATTGTCTAAAACATAAATGTTTTTGAAAATAGGAAAAATATTTTTTATCGCAAAATGCAGCCGTTTTTTTGGAAAATTCAATCTTTTTGTTTCAAAGCGTACCATTTCGTCGATTTTCAACATTTCGCATTTTTTCTTGGTTCATATTCTGCGTATGAGCGTTCGTGAAAGAAAAATCTTCGTTGGTTTTTTTTCAGATTAATACCACCGACGCTACCTGTCACGCCGTCTGACAACATCCGCCGCGACCCTTTTCGAAGATCGTACCACACCTCCACCATTTTTGAAGATTAATAAAAAAAGAATACCATGTAACAGTCAAAAGTAGCAATAAAACGTGCCCTAAATCTGAAAATCGGTAAAGAAATCTTTCCTTTAAAAAAAAAATCATGATAAGCAGCAATTTCTTTCTCGCCTAAAGATATGTTCGCCCTTAATGCGCGGCTTAACTTTCTGGCAAAAACCGATAAAAATACGATTTTCAATGGTTTTAAAAGACCTCTTCGAAAAAAATATATGGTAATTCCGGGGAAGTATTTGGAATGTAATTATCTTCATTCTGCTAAACTTGAAATGTAATTTCGATTTTTTTCCCAGGATGCTACATTTTTATGGCCCATACTGCTCGTCCCAAAGATGAGCTATATTTTTCCTCGAAGGGGACTTCAAAAAACATTGAATATCATAAATTTCTCGGTAAAAAAATCTCCGCATTGGACCCTTTAGAAAAATAGGGCCACCTTATCATTAACACACTGTATGAACACTGGAAAAAAAGATTGACTAAAATCAACTAAATACGTTTATTCAATATTTTTATTTTATTTTAATTATCTCGTAATATCTCGTAATATCAATGTGTTTTTAAACTTGTTTTCACTATACCAGATACGTATTTTAAATATATTTATTTATTAAAATTAACATAGATTTAATACCGTTAATAAAAAAATGTATATTCTTCTAATAACTTTGGTGTTATTTACTTAACAAATACCGTCTCCAAACAGGGCACTCTTTCAGAGTGAGATTCAGCTTTTGCCAAAGAGTTGTTCGAGAGTCATACTCGAGGAAAAATCCTTTGATTAATATAATCCAACAAGTTTCTACAAAATAAATCCTTAAAAAAGAAAAAAGCGCCTAATGAAACCACCTGTCACTGTAAAGTACGTGTAGCTTATTGTGCTAAATGCTTATGATAAGGATACATATATCATATCATCTCATTGTTGGTCATGATTTTTTTTCACTCTAAAAATGTTGCGATTGCATACTCGCTGTGATCAAGATAAAATAAAAACAAAAAAATCTTCAACTCCACATTTAACACGACGATTTTTGATAACGAGAAATGTAAAAGAGAAAAAAGAAAATGTGAAAATGTGTACGAGAACGAAGAAAAATATTCGGAGGCGGCCCTCTATTACGTAGGAGTGAATATCAATTGAGCGACCCCGCGTTAATTTCTCGTTATTTTTTTTTCGTTTTTTCATACAGAAAACTTGGGAAAAAAACTATTTTATGCTTACTGAGAGTCAGCCGGAGCCATCAGCAAGCCTCGAAGTACTTCACCCTTTTCCCTGAACTTCTGTCCTTTTTTTCTTTTCATCCTTCTCTCCCTCTCTCTCTCTCGCTCCTCTCTCACTCTTCCCCACCCGTCAACGTCGGGACGTCATACTGGCAAAAAACTCTGGATTCAAGCTTTTTTTTTAACTAACTCGTGTACTCACTTCAACGCTATAAAACGTTCACCTTTATTCCTTCATTTCGCTAAAACTCGACAGTTTTTACCTCTCCGAGTTACAAGCCACTTGGCTTTAATATATGGAAGTTATGAGGCATATAAAGCATGATACCTCTCCATTTTTACAGCAAATAATTCATCGTATCATAGGCAAGGGATGTTTTCACTGGTCGGCGTTTGGGACGTTTAAACGTCATGGTATTAGCAGTCCGTACGTTGAAATTTCCATTGTTTCATCGTCCCGAGGACCAATGAGGTATTTATTTCTCAGCAGTTGTTCATACATCCAGTGGTTATTATGATGGTGGACAAATATTCGTATGGTTATTTGTAAGTGCGAAGAAGACACCGAAAAATGAAAAATAATGGTACGTAGACCGTCGGATAATTTTATAATCATTATAAAGTACATTATAGATTTGTTAATATAATATATATATATATATATATATATATATATATATATATATATATATATATATATATATATATATATATATATAATCATAAAGTATATTATAAATGTTTGGAAAATTTTAGCAAATTTTTTGAAAGTATCAAAAAATTTCGAAACTGTTAGTTTTATAATGATTTACTGTTAATTATTTACTGATAATAATTATACTGTTTTATAATTATTATCAACAGTGCGTGGCTTCGGTGATCTCCCACGTCAAGCAACATTGGCCTGAGCCAATACTTGGATGGGTGACCGCTCAGCCTCGTACCGGCTTGCGCGACGACCGCCAAATCTGTCGTCAGTTTCGCCGAGTTTCCGATTTTGAAGCCAACTGACAGGGAAAAATATAAACGCCTGTTTTTTTAAAAACAGCTGTAGCGAACAATAAATATTTTTCTGAGAGCAGAAAAAATATTCGAAGTAATTGCCACGAATAATATTGGAGCAATTGATAAATAAGTACAAAAATTACTAGATCGTCAGTGAATGGACGAAATTACCAGTAAATGGACACTCGACCGTCAGTAAATAGAACTGGTGTGGATGAATACTACAATGGATAACGATTTATTATTTATTTTTATTGAATGCTAGATTTGGGGATCACTGTGCTGCACAAAATTATAATAATCTTATACATGTGAGCATTATATTTGTGATTACGATTTCGTAGATAATACACAAAGCTTTTTTGCAACTTAACGTGACATTGTGAAAAAAAACTACCAAACTGTATTTGGAAAGAGGAATAGAAAATTAAATGTTGCCACAATTTTATATAACGTATGTTATGCTTTTATGAGAACATTTAATGAAATGTACACTGTTATCTCTTAACAGTAATTAATTTTGCAATTTTCAGCAAATGAGCTGCATTTTTTACTCTTTTTGGAAATTAACAGAACAGCGCTAATATTTACATTCATTGAAAAGAGGTTGAAATACAGCACCAGTGAATAAGCATGTCTAATTTGCACCTATTATTACGAATTATATTTTATTATTTTCAAACTTTGCAAAAAGTCGAACATTGATTCTATCTCAAGTACGGAAAGTAATACTTACTCTCAAATTTATAAAAGCTATTGTTTTCGCCTTTAGATAACCTCTTTTGCACAGCCGCATCGTAGCTGAGTTGCACGGTATGCAAGTATCACAAACTAGAAAAATTCCGTGTGGCATCAAAATTCGATATTAAACTGACATATCGGTTTTAAGCACATACGAGATTTTTTTGCTAAATGTGTATCGAGTTTTTATCGAGTTTATATTCTTGACTTATTTGTAACATAAATCACCTTTCGTCCATTCACTGCTCGGTTTACCCTGGGTGAAAGGGATGGGATCGTGAAAGCCCGCGAGGGCATAGAAAGGAACATAAAAGAGATGTGTTTTATTGATCAACTAGTCATTATTTTTCACTTTATTTCGTGAATTTATAACATTCTTATAGTCTACAATCATAACACTTATACTCTTAATTGGAGACTCGCTAAATAACATTTTCTAAATTTCCGAAATCCCTAATAGCGTAGTATAAATATACTCAACTATGATTATAAAATTACTTTTATACTTACTACAAAAACAATTTTTTTCATTTTTTCCCCATCTGATGTCTCAGATACCCCAAATCTTTCATAAAACATATTCATTTTTTCGGGATTTATAATATGCTTATATTCACCAATTATAACACTTATATCTTAAATTAATCAACGTACAATTTCTCCATCGAGGCTCGCAAAAAAATGTTTCTAAAATTCCTAAATCCCTAATAGCATAGTAAACTATACTCTATAATAATTATAAAATTACTTTGATAATCACTACAGGAACAATTTCTTTTTCATTCTGTTCCTCATCTGATATCTCAGACACCTCAAATATTTCATAAAACGCATAAATTTCTTCCGGGGTTTATAATATACTTATATTCAACAATTTAAACACTTTTATTTTGAATTAGTCAACCTACGATTCCTGATTCGCGACTTGCGAAATAAAATTTTATAAAAATCCTAATTCCCTAACAGCATAGTAAACGCAAGTATATTCAACCATAATTATAGAATTACTTTTATAATTACTACAGAAACAATACTTTTACATTTTTTTTGTCCGTCTGAGATCTTAAACACCCGAAATATTTCGTAGAACGCATAAATTTCTTTTGGGATTTATAACATACTTATACTCAACAACTATAACACTTATATTTTAAATTAATCAACCTACGATTTCTCCTTCGGAACCCGGTAAATAAAATTTTCTAAAATTCCTAAATATCTAATAGCATAGTAAAAGTAAGTATACTCAACCATAATTATAAAATTACTATCATAATTACTACAGAAACAATACCTTTACATTTTTTTGTCCGTCTATCTCAGACACCTCAAATATTTCATACACCGCATAATTTTTTTCAGGACTTATAATATACTCATATTCAACAGTTATAACACTTATATTTTAAATTAATCAACCTACGATTACTGATTCGCGACTCGCTAAATAAATTTTTATAAAATTCCTAAATCCCTAATAGCATATTAAAAGTAAGTATACTCAACCATAATTATAAAATTACTTTCATAATTTTTACAGAAACAATACTTTTACATTTTTTTGTCCGTCTGGTATCTCAGACACCCTAAATATTTCGTAGAACGAATAAATTTCTTTCGGGATTTATATCATGCTTATACTCAACAATTATAACACTTATATTTAAAATTATTTAACCTACCATTTCTGCTTCGAAACCCGCTAAATAGAAATTTCTAACGTTTCTAAATCTCTAATGGCTTAGTAAAAGTATACTCAACCATAATTATGAAATTACTCCCACAATTACTACAGGAACAATACTTTTGCATTTTTGTCCGGCTGATCTCTCAGACACCCCAAATATTTCATAGAAGGCATAAATTTCTTTCGGGATTTATAACATACTTAAACTCAATAATTATAGCACTTATATTTAAAATTCATCAACCTACGATTTCTCCTTTGAAACCCGCTAAATGAAATTTTCTAAAATTCCTAAATCCCTAATAGCATAGTCAAAGTAAGTATACTCAACCATAATTATAAAATTACTTCCACAATTACTACAGGAACAATGCTTTTACATTTTTGTCCGGCTGATCTCTCAGACACCCCAAATATTTCATAGAAGGCATACATTTCTTTCGGGATTTATAACATACTTATACTCAACAATTATAACTCTTATATTTAAAATTCATCAAAGTACGATTTCTCCTTTGAAACCCGCTAAATAAAATTTTCCAAAATTCCTAAATCCCTAATAGCATAGTAAAAGTAAGTATACTCAACCATAATTATAAAATTACTTCCACAATTACTACAGGAACAATACTTTTACATTTTTTCGTCCGTCTGCTATCTCGGACACCTGAAATATTTCATACACCGCATACATTTCTTTCGTGATTATTTAAAACTCATTTCGTAAAATGAAATGCAAATGTGGGAAACGCGCTACCGCATCATATTTCGATTTAGCGTGACGCGAGATGTCCGAGCGAGATTTATCCGGGTATACCAGTTTCGGTGTGCAAATTCATTTACTATAATTGTTTCACATTTGCATAAAGACGTACACGAGGGCTACACCGTGTATGAGGCTCCCGTGTTTCTTTCTCTCGGTTTCTCTTGTTGCGAATATGAGCTCAACATGTTGCTGCGGAGCATGTTCGTTCCTGGGTGGATTACAAAACGAAAAGTGAGCCAATCCGGAGAACAATGTACACCGGGGCTAACCCTCCTAAATACTGTGCGCACCGCTTTGTCACGAGCATCACAAGGGTGCGGGGATTGACCGTCGCGTATGTCCGTTGATGCAAATCCAATTTCATTTGCCCCGACGCAATGCATTCAAATTATCTTCGCTGGTTATACAACATTCTTCATCCCCCTTTTGAGGCTTTGCATTTACCGTGTTTTCTTTTTTCGTGGCCTGTGCTCGCAACGTTGGCGATTATCATAAGGGAGTGGGAGAGAGTGATGTTTTGTTGCGGCTAAAATCACCTCGCACTGTAGAGACTTGGGAAAGAGCAACTAATTAAAAGGTCTGGATTAACTTGAAATTTTGGAGATGCGATTTTTTCATCGCATGCTTTTATAAACCAGGGTCTTATCTTTAATTTCCAACAGATTTTGTAATATTCAAAAAATTGACCGAGTTATGACGATTTTTGTGGACGGTTCTACGCCAAACTACCCCTCTGGAATTTACCCTTTTTATTCTCCACTGTTTCTCGAAACGTATTATGAAACGGTGCAAGTCGTATGACAAAATCTATTCGTCGGATTCACTTCGAATTCGAACAGAGCATAGTTTATGACATTTTCTATCATCCGACCGGATGATTTTTCGAATACGTACATCCGTTTGTTAACGACAAATTGTCGAGGATTTTTTAATTTTCTCGAAAATCGAACTTTTTCTTGCAGCTTTCTATTATCGTAATTTTCAAAATTTCTAGAAAGTATCCGACCGTAGGAAAGCTTTATTATTATACTAAAAGTACATTGAAAAAAAAAATTATTTCAATCAACCCTAATTGCCAGAACCACCTACACCGATTGGCCACACTGCAACGGCGGCTCTCTGTTTAAATAATAATAACTGCGGTGTTTATCAATATTTCTCAATGAAAAAAAAACTCAAACTTGGCAAGACTATGTGTTTATTGTGTGTAAAATTTCGACCTCTTCGATCCAATATTGTCTTCGGAAAAAAATATTGAAAGTCGACCTGTTTTTTGGGGTCATTTGGGCTTATGCAGAAAACAGCGGGCCTTTTGAGTTTATGCAGACAACCTGACTCCACATGGCGGCTGTATTTTCACTGAGTTTCAGTTCTGTTTATTATAAAAAAATCAGCAATACTGACTTTCACCTCTATCATCACGAGTACTGAATGATTTTGGAACATTTTAATTCGCTCATCGAAACAAACATTTATCGAGCCCTGGAACAGTTGCTTACCCGCATTTTTTAAATTTGCAACACAATGGGGTGTTCCTCTCTTTGCCCTGTTCTAGTTTTTTTTTCTGCGGTGTGTCGCAGAAGAGATGTATTGTACATAGCCACGTGTATGCATCACACGTCACGGTACATGGTCCGAAGGGTCTACGTATTGTAAAAGCGAAGCTCACGTAAAACGAAGCAGCTCCATGACCCCTGCAGGTCTTGCGGATTGCTGGTGAGGGGTGAGCTTGCACACGCTGGACAAGCAACGAGGAAAAAGATGTACCTCGAATTTCCCTTGTAAATCATCGCAGTGTACACGCTGCACACTGAAATTTTGTGCGTCGGATCCTGTTCCCCGGATTCCCTCTCTTTCGCCCTCTCTCCCCGCTACCTTTTTCCTATGAGGCGCGCTTTTACATTCGCTTTTCTGTTTTTATTTTACCGGTGCCGTTGTGCAGTGGACTTTCGTTTTCTCCTTTTTTAAAAAACTTTTTCCGGAATAATTGTGAAGGTGTATTTCCGTGGCTTTCTGGACTTTAGTTTTTTTCATCTACATATGTAAATTTGACAGTCTACGTCATCGGAGGATTTTCCCTGCCGTGCAAAGATTCCGCAAGGAACCGGAAGCGGATATTCAAAATCACTTGGGTGCTTCTTCCGGAAGATGTTGGTTAAGAATATCAATATAATCACAATAAAAAAATTAAAATAAAAGCATTCGATATACATATCAATATCAATTTCCAAATCGTCGCGAAACTTTGTGGGGCAAGGAAATTGTTCGATGTGAATTGTCAAATTTAATCAATTGAGAATACTATAATGTTTTGAGGTTATTGGAGATCTCATTTATTGTTTATAATGTTTTAAGGTTATTAACGACCGGAGAACCAGCGGTAAATTACCAGAAAAGTTGTAGGGAAAAAATCGGGGAATAACCAGGAACAAACGAGGAAATTAAAAATGACGTTTCAGCGTTTTTGGAATCCTTAAAGAGGTAAAATCGGGAGTGTATTCAATTTAGTATTTCGACAACACGTTTGTTGGTTATCCACTTGCTAAGGTAGTATACGAGTGTATACATGCGCTTGCTCGCATTTCCTGAGAAAGAGACAGAAAAACGTACACAGATCACTATCCGAGCGAAAAAGGCCCAGAGTGCAAAGGGTTATTTCACAAGTATCGCAAAATTATAAGCGTAAGTGCACGCTGTAAGCATAGCACTTCTGTATGTGGTACAACTCACAGGACGAACTTTTATCCTCGTACGATGGTACCTTGCTTACGCGAAGCGCTTCGCTTGTAGCCACCTAGCGGATTGTTGGCGAAATACATTCAGGTAATGTCTTTCCCCTGCTTTACTTTTTTGCCTCATAAAATAATTTGGCTATTCTTTGTGCTCAAATCATTAGTTATCGTAATCCCGGTATTTATGATAAGTATTGTTATCCTCGTCGATTATCTTTGATGAAATGAATGCTTTTAATGATGAATATGATTACAACAGATGTTTGGATTTGTTTGGGTTTGTTTGGGTTTGTTTCGGAGACGATGCGATAATATGATACCATGGAGCTGGTCTGATGATGGTGGTGGGAGGAGGGCAATGCAACCCCTTAATAGCATATACTAGGACAGTCGAGTTTGTGCTCATTTGTTTTCTTATCATGAGAACTTTCCATTACACATGATAACGCGAGTCTGATAATAGTGGTGGGAGGTGGCAGCTGATATTTCCTAATGGCAAATCGTAGGACTATCGAGTTTGGGCTCATAAACTTTGTTGACTTAAGTACCATTTATGATTACACTAGACTAACGTTTCTCGCGAAACCTTTATACCCTAAGGCAGAGTTTTTCATTACGCCGATGACTGAATGGCATGGGGGTCTGGCATGGCAAATAAATAAACAAATTCCAATACTAAAAAGTATAAAATAAAATAAACGTAGAAAAACTTTTTTTAAACAAGTTTTTATTTAAAAGGTACTGTACTCGAAAGTAAAAAATAATGTTCACTCAAATTGAAAATCAAAACAGGATAACTACAAAAAAGTATCTTCCTTGATCACTCATCATAGGTGCAAGTACTTGAAAGGTACATAAACGTAGATATTTTGAAAATATGAAAGACATTTTTAAAGCTTGAAGCGTCAAACGTCATGAGAACTAATATTACTTTAAAATTTCCGAAACAAAGCCTCAAGCTTATAAAATTTATATTTCACATTTTGAAAATATCTACGTTTATGTGTCTTTTAGGTACTTGCACCTTTGATGAGTGTCCAAGAAAGGGACTGTTTTGTAGATATACTCTTTTGATTTTCAATTTTACTGAACATTATTTTTTATTTTTTTAGTACACTACCTTTTAAATAAAAGCTTGTTTAAAAAAAGTTTTTTACGTTTATTTTTAGATTACAGATGGACCGTTAAGGGGGAAGCCTGCTTTAGAGGCTTCAAAAAATCGATGTTTTCGAGGATTTTTTTGGGAAGGAAAGAAATATTCGATTGAAACGAAACTTTCAGGTTTTATTGTTATATATTTCAACAGTCTTCTCAAATTTTTTCATTAAAATATATGTCATATTATGCCTGGTACAAGCATTTCGCCGAGGCGCCTCGAGTGTGCATGTGTCGTGCGACGGGAAAGATAGGGAAAAAATTAAACGTCCTATCGAAACGAGACAAAATTCATTGTATTTGGGATCAAATTCTCTTCTAGTTGAACCTAAAAAACCTTAAGAAAGTTATGATTAACCCTCTTTTTAAACAATCTAAAGTGAATTTTTTTTTCCAAAAAAATGATTTTTTTTTTAATTTGCGAAAAATTGTTGAATTTCTCACTTTTTGTTGAATTTTCTTGGTTTAACTAGAAGCTATACTATTGAAAATAAATTTTTTTATGAGTTTTTTGTTTCAGATGGAAATTGCGACCTGCATCTTTCCCGCCGCACGACACATGCACACTCGAGGCGCCTCGGCGAAATGCTTGTACCAGGCATAATATGACATATATTTTAATGAAAAAATTTGAGAAGACTGTTGAAATATATAACAATAAAACCTGAAAGTTTCGTTTCAATCGAATATTTCTTTCCTTCCCAAAAAAATCCTCGAAAAAATCGATTTTTTGAAGCCTCTAAAGCAGGCTTCCCCCTTAAAGCTGAAGAGTTGAAAGACGTTTTTGTTGTTTTTCTGAATTTGTTGGCGATTTTTTTTAAAGGCTCTCATTATATGTGCCCTTGTGTTTAAAAAAATGCGTTTCTTTTTCACGAACCGTTTCCCAGGAGAGAATTTCATCCTGTTGTGTGATGAATCATCATTCCTACATCTATAAATTTGTGACAAATTCGTACGTCTGACGTCACTGCATTCCCAACTGTTCCCAACTACTCACACCCGTGAAGCAAGAATATCCAGCGTATATTTGCATTTTTTTTATTAAGGTACTTCGTCTCGAGTGTGTAGAGGAAAGTCCAAGCGATCCTCGAGAATCCAAACTTGTACTTGTTTCGCAGTATTTCTTGGGGATTCTCCAGCGAGACCTGACGAGGCCTAAGGGCAAAGGAGCTTCGAGGGATATCGACGGGATTGTCGAGCGATGTAGGAAGATTCCCTAAGGATATTGCCTGAATTTCCAAGGGATGCTTGACACGGCGCTAGACGAGGGACGAGGTTGGGGGGGGGGGGGCTTTCGATGAGATACTGGCGGGATTCCCGTGGGATATTTCGCGGATCCCTGGAAGGATACTCGCAGGATTTAACACGGATTGGCCCAAATTTTGAAGCGTCTTTGATGCCTAACTGAATACCATCGGTGGAAGTGAAGATTGAGCCGCACTCATAGGAGGTGGAAAATATTGTATGAGGAGTAGGGTGGCTCAAATTTGAGCTCTAATTTTTTCCTTTTTCCCCATAAGCCAGTTATCTTTTTTAAAGAAAAAAAAAATTGTTGCGAATACTGCGGGTGGTCAAAAAATATTTAAAGATCGCTCAAGCATCCTAGAAATTCAAATTTTTATTTAAAAAAAAACTTTTTTTCCGTTCACTTCTCATCCATGAATTTTACGCTTTGTAATTTTTAAATGAATCTCGCGAAAGCTCTTGCCGGCCAATGAATATTTAGTGATCGCTCAAGAGCTTCGAAATTTCCAATTTTGGCCAATTATTTTTTTACTCTTCTCACTCATAAATTTGACGCTTTGTAAAATTATCAAAACATAAATTTGACGCTTTACGATTACGATTTTTCCGGTATCAAAATATCTGTACTTGAACATTTGTATAGTGAAACTCTTCTCAGCTTGACTCTCGCGCATGTAGGGTAGGCTGGGGTCAATTGGAATGTTTTTTTAGAAAATCGGTTAGTGCGACTTCATTTTTCCATGTAGAGGTTGCCATGAGTTACCCAATGTTACGATCAGGCCAATATTAGGACCATCGTATAAGCCAACAAAAGAGAAATAATATTGGCCCATTACTCTTCCGCTCTAAACTGAAAACTGGCACAATATCGGCTCATCCCTAAAGCCTGTCCTGGCCTATCTTTAAAAACCAATAAACAGCCGTGATAGTTTAATTAAATTTGCCAATTTAAAAACTGGGGATACTAAAATACTAACAATTCCATTGGCCTAATATTGTTCCGTTATAAATTGAAAACCGGCACAATATCGGCCCATCGTTTAAAACCAATAAATAGCCGTGATGGTTGAACTATATTTGCCAATTTAAAAACTGGTAACGCTAAAATACAAGCAATTACATTGGCCCAGTATTGTCCTGTTATAAATTGAGAACCGGCACAATATCGGCACATTACTAAAGATTATCCTGGCCCATCTTTCAAAACCAATAAACAGCAGTGATAGTTAAACTAAATTTGCCAATCCTAAAGCTGGCAATCCTAAAATACTGGCTATTACATTGGCTCATTATTGTCTCGTTCTAAATTGAAAACCGACACAATATCGGCTCATAGTTAAAACCTATCATGGCCCATCTTTTAAATTTATTAAACAGTCATGATAGATAAGCAATATTTGCCAATTTTTAAACTGGTGATGCTGAAGTACTGCCAATTACATTGGCCCATTATTGTTCCGTTATAAATTGAGAACTGGCACAATATCAGTCCATTACTAAAACCTATCCGGGCTTATCCGTAAAAACCAATAAACAGCCGTGATAGTTCATTGAAATGTGCCAATTTTGAAACTGACAATGCTAAAATACTGGAAATTACATTTAATTAATCTAAGCCCTTTATTGGCTAAGTGGGTCAGACCATACCTGCTTTCATTTTATTTAAGCCTTGGGTTTTTCATTATCTGTATATTATGCCAGAATAGGCAAATAACTGGCACGTCATATATTAATCGTCTATATTTTGTAGTTCAGTTTTTGTAATCAAGTCTTGGCCTATTATTGGCATTTATAAATAACCAACATAAGTAAGTAAAATATGCCAATTTTGAAACCTGTCATATACGCAAATCACAATTTATTTCAAGGTTATTCCATGAAATATGTATCCATAAGGACCAATCTTGGCCCGATATAGGTTGAATATTTATCACGCACCCAAACAAACCCAAACAAACTCACGGCCCAATATTCTAGATAGACTAACTTCTAGATAGACCAACCGTGAAGGCCCATCATCAATGATGGGCCAGTGGTCAATTTCTACATAGGCCCTCTAAGAGGGCTCACATAGGGCCAAGTGCAATCACCAACATTGACGCTACAATGAATTAATTCATTGGCCCAATAATAGTTGGCTTTGTTGGCCGATATCGGGCCGTTCTTATCATTTCTACAAAGGCACCTCATTGGTAAATACTCACGGCCCAATATTCTAGTAAGGCTAACTGTGGAGGCCCGTCCCAGGCCCAACGGTCAATCTCTACATGGGTTATACGCTATCTGTTTGGTATGGGCTTTAATTATAGCTAGATTATCTGGCTATATGATACCATTACTGGTTTTGCTTCCTACATGCCCTTAACTTAGGTAGAAGCTATTTAGAAACCCTCGGAAAACGATTCATTTGACCCTGTGTCTGGGGTCAATCGAAACAATGCCTGGGGTTAGTTGAAATAGGTGTTTTCAGCTGATTGAACTAATGTTTCCACCAAACCCAGGTACTAGTAAATATGTGTATGAAGTGATAAAGTATGTTTGTGGTGAAAAAAAATATACTCTTAATAAAAATAATCAGTTTTATTGCTCTTCATTCCAGTTTGAGTATCACTGAAGGTATATTAAGGTTCTTTAATATTATTTTACTTTTCGGACGATTTCTTGGCATCTGAAAAATAAAACAAGATTTGGATAACTTGCTTGCGTATGAAATATTTGTTCGGGGTGAATAGAAACACGTTTCAATTGACCCCGAACCGTTTGCTTCTACCGCCCCCACTGCCTCGCTTCAAATAATTTATCAAACAGCAAAAAACCTAAATGTTGTCGGTAGGTACTGATCACAATAAACTCAACTATAATGTTCATAGTAATGATGATTGTAAACAACGCTGAAAAAGGAACAATAGTTTTGGAGCAATACGCAAGATACTAAAAGTAAAAAAAACTTACGGTATAACTATAAAATCACGGCTCCCGACCAATTTCAATGCCATTTTTTTTGTTTGCCATGAACACCTTCATAATGTCTTCACTTTTGATATTTAGTTGGGGGAGGCCGACATTTTCTATTAATTCCATAAATTATGGGATTTTGAAGTTCGGGGAAACGAGGGACAAAATAGCGCATTATAGACACACACTCACATACGCACACCCACACACACACACACACACACACGCGTACATATATATATAAAAACTGTGAATGATTATTTACGTAATAAAAATGCCATTAAAGATTTAAGGTTGATTTAAATAAATGTCACGGAAAATGAGATTCATATCTATAGATATGAATTTCATTTTCCATCATTTTCATTAAAGATTTAAGGTTGATTTAAATCTTCAATGGCATTTTTATTACGTAAATAAACATTCAGAGTTTTTATAAGGTAATGTCATGTCACTTAAGCAAATAAAACGAAATATCATTTAATTTTCATAGCTCCTGTTGGTTTTGAGGTTATAAAATCTCTCACTTATAAATTTAAAAAATAAAAATAATAATAACACTAATTTTTATTATCAAATAAAATACGAAAAATTGGGAAAAAATGTTATTTAATTTTTCTGAGGTTAATGTTTTAGAGATCCCATCTCGTTTAAAATCTATTTCGATGTAAAAAATTCTGAATTTTTCGAAAAAAATACTTTCAAAACCGGGAAAGATGGGGCAAGGGCCGAAAAAACGAGTTTTATACTTTGAACGTGATTTTCGTAATTTTTAAAATAACCCAGAATTTTAGCATATTTCTTTTAAAGAAAGTTAATATTTTCCTCTAAAAAATCGTTTTAAAAAAAATTTTCTAGCTATAATTGGAAAGAAGTTATGAGCATTTGAAAATATAGTGTTTGACAAAATTTGAAAATTGTGAGCCACCATTACTCAAAAACTATTGGATAAAAAAATTCGAAAAAAATCATGTATGCTTGTCTTAATATGACCTTTCAGATGACCTTCTTAGTTTTCCTAAATTCAGACCACCCGGTACAACTTTGACACAGAATTAGTGGAATTACCCATATATACTCGCACGAAGCAAATTGAATTGATGAAACATAAACAAGATACGGTAAACAGAGTGAAAAGGTAAGTATATTTTGAACGAACTTCGAAATATTAGTATATCAATGAGAATAAATTTTTTTTTAAAATAGTATATTAATGAAAATGGACACTTTTTAACGTTCTTTTCTTCATATTAGGGCTTCCCCCACATTAATTCAACATGTAACATCGTTTTTTATCCATAACAATACGCCAAAAAAAATTTGGACCGATTTTGGGCTGGAGCCGTGATTCTATAGTTTTGCCAAACTTACTTTTTATGTCGAAAAAGCGATACACCCACATGAAAATTCCCGACGCGCATTGAGCGATAGGTTCCGATGCGCAAAGCTGTCCCTTCCTCCTCAGGGATGCACTGCTGTCACCAACAGTCTACGAGTTATTCAACTTGTTTCATTTGCCCCGTGTTTCTATCGACCCTAGCCTACCCTACTACCCCAAGAACAGGAGAAATGAAGAATCGAATGAAAAACAACTCGAACAAAATTCTAGTGTCTTTTTTTTTAGCAATTTTGTTCGAAATCGCAATCAGCACTTCGACAAAATTCGTACCATATCCTGCATGTCCACAATTTGGTCCGTTCGAATTTGCGCAAAAAATGACACCACGTACAGTTTTAAAAAAAACAGAGAGAAGGAGAGAGGGAGAGAGGGGAAGAGAGAGAGAGAGAGAGAGAGAGAGAGAGAGAGAGAGAGAGAGAGAGAGAGAGAGCGGCAGACAGACAGAGAGGGAAAGAGCGAGACTGGCGAGCAAACACTATGGGGGAGGAAAAGTTAGCCGTTCCTAAATTAGGTTAGCACAAATCCCTTTAGGGTGAACTTAATGGTGGAAGCGTGAGTTGCATGCGGCCCAGCGAGCAACAACCCTTTCTCACCTTCTTTCGAGGGGAGATTTTCTCCCTTGTCTTCGCTCGTCTACTCTTTTGCTCTCTCCCTCTCACTATCTCTCTCCTCGTCTTTTTCTCGCTTTTGTATTGTTAGTTTTGTACTATTTTTGCAACTTTTTTTAGATTTTTTTATGATTGATATATAGGGTGCTCAATATCGTACAAGAGCATACTCTTTCTCCCTCTTTTCATCAAAAGATAACGTATTTATTACACTTTTTCAATTTTTTGTAGTAATATTAAAAATTAATGTTAATTATCGTTTAATATTATTTATTGCGCATTTCTATTGGCTTACCGGCTGCATTGATTTCCATTTTGGCTTAGGGATTTGTCACACTTGCTATTTTTGTATAAGTATTTGTATTATTTTCATTCTTACGAGCGGAATTATTTCCGTGGAATATGAATATATATATCGATTAATCGAGCTCTCTCTCTCTCTCTCTCTCTCTCTTTCAATGTTTTTCCAATCCTTAATAATAACTTTCGACTTGTGACCAATCGGGACAAAATATTATTTGATCAATAACAATAATAATTTATATAATCATAATCATTATTAAATCGAAGCAATCGGTCACCCATCAATTTTGACAAACTGTCAAACGTGCCCAATTTTCTTTACCCTAAGCAGATTTAGTCCACTAAAAATATAAATATGAAGTTTGATAGTTTTAATATTTCTTATAAGTATTTATGACACGTATAAAAAAATTATATGAATATTATCTATTTCTCAAAATATTTTTTGGGGTATACTTTTATTTCGCTCGCTATGAAAGATAAGCCAGTACTGCGAAGGACGTGTTCCCATATGCGAATTGGAAACGTAATCGATGTTTCGCGAAATTGCCAAGAGTCGGGAGGCTTCCTTTGACATGCAGCAAACCCCAAACATAAATCCTCCCTTTTGCTTCTTAAAAAAAATCACCCCTCTCATAAAATGTTTGGAAGAGCACTATTATTCAAAAAAAAGCAATTGACCTATCCCTCCGTACCGATCTATACTTTGTCCAGTGCGCGATATCGCATTCCTCTACAACCCCCAGTAGATACGTCCATCGGATCCCCAACATAGCGGTTGTAGGAGTTCGTTGCGTGAATCTATAATTGGCGTGATCGGAAAGTCCCATTTGTGCCTTGCCTCCCACTCAAAATCTTCGATCCAATTAGTGTCACAAGTGGATGAATTTTTCGGAACGGAGGAAGTTACAGAGCACGTACAATTCTCCAAAACTCGGAACACGTTCGAAAATAATTGATTACAGGTTTTGTTACCGACTGAGCAAGACTCAGTTCACCTTACGGCAGTATTCTAGTCTTCGGGCCTCAATTTCGGGTGTTTTTTCGCGCTTGATAAAAAAACATATATATATATATATATATATATATATATATATGTTATATATATATATATATATATATATATATATATATATATATATATATATATATATATATATATATATATATATATATATTGTAATCCCCCAAAAAGACACCCAAGAGACGGGATGAGGTCCTGAGAATAATTCGTAACACGTTGGGTAGACACACTCCTAATTGATGCGGGATGAGGTCCTGAGAATAATTCGTGACACCTTGGGTAGACACACACTATTAATATTTGTTTAAACTATCCAAAAATAATAACAAAATTGGTATAAAAAATGGTCTCGTGAGACAAGCGTCTTTTTTTGACCCCCGCACACTACAGCTCTAGCGGAAGTAGTCTTTCGAAAGCTAGGTTATTCGATGCGAGGCTAGTAGTTGTTTTCGCCGTTTGCGCTGCTTCGGGGTTCCGTCGTCGTTTGCGGTTGCGGCTTGTGCCGGAACCGCTACAGTCATTCCCCCCTCAGAGACCTTTGCCACAGGAGTAGGGAACGCCGGAAAGTAAGGAAAATGCGGTGGGCTTTTGGGCCGAGATTCGAACCCGGGACCTCTCGACTGACGGGCGACTGCTCTGACCACTGAGCTACGCCAGCCCGCTTACCTCACCTTTCTCGTATTGCTTCAATGTTCGTAATGCAACGTTACAGTATATATGTGTGTATATATATATATATATATATATATATATATATATATATATATATATATATATATATATATATATATAGGGTAATTCCGGAGGAGTTGGACAATAGAAATATTTCATAGAACCGCGCCCTAGATTTTACCTGTTAGTTTTTTGTTGGGGGATTACAATATATATATATATATATATATATATATAGTAATCGCCCAAAAAAGACCCAAGAGAAGTATCGGAGAAAAAATGCGGTGTGCTTCTGGGCAGGGATTCGAAGCCGGGACCTTGCGATTGCCGGTCGACTGGCCTGACCACTGTGCTATGCTAGCCCGCTTACCTCACCATTCTCTGATAGTCTTGATATTCGTAACGCAACGTTACAATATATATATATAGGGAAATTCCGGGGGAATGGCCAATAAAATTGTTTCCCAGAACCGCGCACTAGATTTCACCTGTTACGGCTTAATTCGTTTCGCGACGTGCGCAGGTGTAAGTGTACGAGCAAAAGTTTGGCAAAAAAAATGTTAAGCAAGTAAAATCTTTTTGAATTATTCTGTCTAGTGCTAATTTTTTTTTAAGCTTTCATGTTTTACATTGTGGTGATGTTATTTTGTAAAAGTAATGGTTACTTTTGTATTTCTCGAATAGTTCACGAACAGTGCTTTGTTATAACCTCAAGATTTCGCATGTTTTGATTCTACTTGTTTGCATGTTAGATGCAATCTCTCCCGGGAGATTAGAAAGAGATGGCCACGTACAGTCGGTGTATGATGGGCATAGTATTAGTTGTAATGTGTTCAGGGAATTCATTTTTTCTACATTTGTTTTAGATGCCTAATGAGCATAAGAGAAAAGCAATTGCTCTACGAGGGAACTGGACTCGAGAATCATTAAAAGCAGCTATTAGTGCTGTGAAAATTATGAATTGTCGGTTCGTGCGGCGGCTAGGACCTACGAAATACCTAGGAAGACCTTAGAAAGACGATACAAGAACAATGGCAAAAAATGTTGCGGAGAAAATTATTATGAAACTCGTCTCATCGAAGACTGCCTTCAGGGGATAGTGTGCCAACTTTGGGTACACAAAAATTATACTGATTTCGATTATATGTGTTCTAGATGTGGGCAAAAGAAAAAAAAGAATCTAAACATAAAACCAAAGAGGACACCGAGAGCATAATGCTGGGTAACAGGCCATCTCACCTCTACTCCTATGGTCATTACACCCGGATACTTCAGGAGAGATGGTCAATCGTAATTTTAAAAAAATAGTAATTTTAAGGTTGATGTGATAGGAGTTTGTTTTAATTTCGTAAATTATATTAAAGTTAAATATCCAAAGTTGAATTACAAGTGAAGATAGGTTAAGAAACGTCGGTACTTTTATTTAGACGGATGCTTGAAAAAACTGTGGCCAACTACCCCGGACTTTCCCTGTTTTAACATCCATTCTTTGAAGCCTCTTTATTGATATTTCAAGAGCTTACAAAAAAATATTCTGCAAAAAAACCGAAATTAAAAACGTTATGGGCCTCTACATATGGCCGTGAGAAAAAAGGTCGAGGCGGTTTACATGATTCCAAAGCTCCCATTCATCTGAAACAAAAATAAAACCCATTTTCTCGATTAACAAGAATGTTATTATGGCAGGTACCAAAGAGAAAAAATAATTTTAATGGTGATCGTCTGAAATAACAGATAATTTCTCACCTAATTTTTTTCAAAGTTAAATTTAAAAAAATGGTAATAATAATAATTTTGCAATGCTCGAGATACAGACGATGGAGGGATTCATACTGAAGGTTCATACCAAATCTGAAGTCAAACGGTTTAATAGAACTCGAGATTTTATGTCAACCAAGTAGAAAAAGCAGTTTCGAGAAAAACGCGTTTAAAGTTTCAAGTACAATTTCAGACAACCCCAACTAGGTAAGTGGTATAATGGCATGTACTTACGTTATATTAATCGGCCATTCCCGCCTCGCAAAGTGTGCCTTCCTCGACTTAGAAATGATAATTTTCTGAAGCTCGTTTTTTCCTGCAAGCAGTTCTAGCTTCCTTAGAAGTTTCTGAAGTTGGTAGCTCCTTCCGGTCATCCTATTCTGGTCTCGTTTTTTGCCGTCAACATTGGGAATTTCGAAATTTCCTTTCGAGGACATATTCTCAAAATTTTAAAAAGAACTTCAAGAAAATGTATATAATATATAACATATTCTTAAAACTTAAGAAAGAACTTTAAGAAATATTGAAAAAATCGTTTTTTTTTAAATTTGATTACAAACAATAAACGATTATTTCCAAGAGTTTCGGACTTTTGGAGCGAGTTCTGAGTTTCGTAACCTGCGCCCTTCATTTCTACAGGCTCCGAGACTTCTTCTATCCCGAAAATTTCATTCAATTCTGAAAACAGTTGGATCCAATATTTGAAGTCTACAATATAAATGGGAGTTTCTCGACATGCTAGACGCCTATAGCGATGAGAGAGAGAGAGAGAGAGAGAGAGAGAGAGAGAGAGAGAGAGAGAGAGAGAGAGAGAGCGAATGTTTCCATTCACCCTCTGTTTGCTTTACATTATTAATAATCATGAAAGACTCCAAAGAGTATGATTGACCAAGGAGCCGTCGAGATAAAAAAAAAAAACAGAACACGACACAGTGATATCTCGTCTCCTGTCTTCAGCAATGGCGCACGAACGAGCAAATTGCTCGTCGCCAAATGACAGCGAGGCTTTTTCTCGCTTCATTCGGTATTCCGGTCGGTGGTAAGAAGCAGAAAACAACGAGAAAAAAAAAGTTGTCAAGACGATTGCGACGAAGGAAAAGTTACTCCGCAAAGCCCACCACCCTCTCCACGCCCTTTTGAAGTCTCTCAATCTTCCACGAACTATCTCGTCTTTCATTTCGACGAGTCCTATCGAAGTAATTTTTTTTGCCCTTTCTCTACCATTTATCTTCGCAAATAAGTTATATATGTACATATATATATATAGCGGAATGAAATACACAAGGGCGAAAGTTTGATTCGCCGGCATAGCGACAGAATTCTGTATGTACAGGGTGGCCCGAAAAGTGACGTCCAAGAGGAAAAACCATCCCAATCACCATCATGTATGTTTTACGATCTTTTTTAATTTTCGAGGAAAAAAGCACTTTTTTCTTTTTTTCTTTTGTGTATGTACTTTCCTCGCAATTTCTTGTATTTGTGCCATCGCTTTGAGGGAACTGTTGAGCAATAAATAAATTACCGATTTACGCAAATGCCTTGAATTTCGATCTAAAGTTTAAAAAAATTGTTTGAGAGAAGCACTCACTAAGTTCAGATGATTGGAAAAATACTTTAGTCTAAATGACTCAATTAACGGGTTACACCTTGCTCGTGGCTAGAAAAAAGAGGAATTTTCGTGATTTTTTTGTGGGAATGCGCGTCCAATCGTTCAATTGTTTTTTCTACGTCAAAGAATATGGTTTTAAGCATTGCAAACAATATTTGAATTATCTACACTTTTTAAAGCTTGACTCTGCAGAAAATGTAACAATTGTCATGTTGTGGATAGCTAATAATCGTAATGAAAGATTAATTAGAAAAAAGTTTGATCTACAGGGATATAATAATAATAATCATAATAATGATATTAAATGCTATGTGGATAGTAGACAAACAGAATATATAAAATGATCATTCTCATCGGCAAAAAAAACTTCCATCAAATCTTTCAGATCTCCACAAACTGCAAGAGGCACTCCATTAACGGGTTACGCCTAGCTCCTCCCCGGAAGAAGGAGAAATTTACGTGATTTTTTTGGGGAAATCGTGTCCAGTTCTTCTATTTTTTTCCATTAAATAAGCATGGTTTTTAAGTTCTTTGACATTTTTTTGTATTGAAAGATGTTTATAAATGTGGTGGAACCAAATCGTCCGGGATGAAAAAATCAAACGCATTTTGTTTTTGCACAAAATTATCTACTGCTTGGAAGGATTTAATAAAATATTGATATTTAAAAAAACGGCCGCAGTCCAAAGTGAAAATATCGATTTTCGGTGACAACAAACCCTTTATTTTCGTTGATGAAAAAAACTATACATCGAAACAAAAAAAAATCCACCGTTCAAGCACTGCTTTTCGATGTATAAACGAAGCCTGTAAACATTGCAGTTGATCGGTGCAGTGAAGTTCGCCAGTTCGCGAAGCCTACCTATAAACTATACTCCCTCAAATTTGAACATGTGGACTTGACATTTTCAGGGAATATTTTTGAAATGTTATACTTCGAGGATTCATCCAAAACCAACAATCAATATTTTCAAACATTTTAAAGGTAAGCCCTTACAAACGTCTAAGAGAAATATACAAGCACGAAAGCGAAGGAAAAGTAAAAACCATACTGTAGGGAAACTCGGGAAATAAATTTGAAATGTTTTTCCCTCGAAAACTAAAAAAGATCGTAGAACATACATCGGGCTGATTCGGGTAGGTATGATTGATACGAGGATTCTAGATTTTCCTTTTGACGTCACTTTTCAGGCCACCCGATATAGGTGTATAAGCGAAGATGACAGTTCAAACATGTTATATCTATATAATGTTGGCTATCGGCACATCTAGCTTTTTTGATAACGATCCTCGAAGTCGAAAGTCTTCCAAATTACCTTTTCCTATATATATATATATATATATATATATATATATATATATATATATATATATATATATATGTATGTATGTATGTATGTATGTATCAATACATAAGCGTGCTTGAGCACACAATCGTGAAACGTTCGATGAAATAAAACTCGAGTCCTGGCGCGAATCAGCCCTCGGGACGTAAAAGCAAAAAAGGGAACAAAAAAGAAAACTCGAAAAGAGCCAGTGGTTCGGCCGCGATCGACGCGCCGCGGTCGCACGAGAGATGAAAACACGGAATTTCTTTTCTTTCTTGTTTTTTTTTCCCTCTCGTTCAAATGGCCAGAAGCTATATCTGCGGGGACGAGGGCAGATACTCCGGGGATTTACGTATGAAGGGACGCGAAGATATCGCTCGGCCCAACGGTGCCCTCAGGAAAAGCGACCAAAACGACGGAGAAGAAGAAACCATCAGGGAGAAGCGAAGAAAAAAGAAAAGAAAAAAAAGAAACTACCTGAAGGTAAAATCCTGATCCCTGCTACATTTAACGAAGAGGAACATAAGTAGGCCCTTCTCACTGGCTCAGGTCCTTCTTTTGGTTGTAGTCGAGATAAGAGGAATAAGAAGATGGGCTCTATATAGGGGTTGGGCGTACAAACCGCGACTTTACGATTTTTCAATAGACGGGGTGTCTCGTACCAGTGGCATTGTGTTGAGATACGTGATACTTGCATTCGAAAGGTCCGTTCGCAGCTGTCAAACCAAGCTGATGCTACTTGACTGAAGTGTAAACAGTTATCATATTTTTCGTATTGAAGATGTCTACTATTGTAACGAACCAACGTCATTTGCTGAAAGTGTCGCTGCATTTTTTTCTTTCAAAGTGAAGTGTACAGAAAAATGTTAAGATGTCTAATTTTGTACCGAGCAAACGTCATTGGCTAGAAGTGTCACTCCATTTTTTGTTCCAAAGAAAAGTGCAGTTAAAAGCCATCGTTCACTTGTAGATGCTTGCGAAGAACATGCTCCATTGGTTAGCATGTGTGAAAAGTGGTTTGAACGATTTGGAAAGCATTTTTTTTTCAAATTTTTTTGTTTCAAAGAAAAGTGCAGCAAAAAACCATCGTTTGCTTGTGAACGCTTGCAAAGAACATACCCCATGGGGAAGCATGTGTGAAAAGTGGTTTCAACGATTTGGAAAGCATGCTTTTGATTTAGATGACAAGCCACATGGAGAGCCACCGAAAAATTTGAAGATGTCTACCTTTGTGCCGAACAAACGTCATTTGGTGGAGGTGTCACTGTATTATTTGTTTCAAAGAAAAGTGGTTTTTACGGCTTGGAAAGCATGATTTGTATTTGGATGATAGACCACGTGGAATGCTGGCGAAAAGTTTGAAGACGCACGATTGGAAGCATCACTGGACGTGTCAAGACAAATTTGAAGCTGCGTGTCAAATGGAAAAAGAATTGGCAGCAGAATCATATATTAGCCAACAATGCAGTTCCGTAGGCATGAATGCTAATGGAATAGTCGGAAAGCAAGGAAATTGGGTGCCATACGAGTTTACAACATGACAATGCAAGATCACATGTTGATGGATCCGTCAAAAATGATTTGGAAGGAATGTACTGGAAGATTCTACCTCACCTGCTGTATTCACCAGGCATCAGAATTCCGTCGGCGTGCAATCCATTTATTGCCTGACAGACGGGCAAAGGTTGTCATTTCCAATGGAGCATATTTTGAACAAAACGAGGATTATTCATCAGGTTTCAAATTAACGTGTTATTTTTTTGAAAGATTCGCAGTCATACTTGTACGCAATCGATTTTTTCCATTAGCTGATCGTTGGTCACAATTCCCAATGAAAAAGAACAAACGTACAAAAAGCTCGACATTTTCTCGCAATACGAGACCACGCGTCTATCGGAACCTCAATGTAAAAAAAGGAAAAACAAAACGTGTGAAATGTTCGTTTCATTTTATTTTTATCTTGGTTGATGGAAATGATCGAAGGGTCGATGAAATGGAACGTAAAATCGGAGTAGCCAGATAGACCGGCGTGTCGAATGTAGTCGATAACCTGAGGACACTCGGAGCTCGTCAAAAGCAGCTAACGTTGCCAATATGGTAGATATAACATTGAGGGTACGTGAATACTATATACAGGGTGTCCTATTATTAATGGATAAGCGGTCAACTGTCAATATGTCAGATCATGTCCTGTTACATGCTGGAATTTCAGTTTAGTAAAAGTCCCACGGTTTACGAGATAAAAATCATCTGCTTTTGGTTTTTTGCATGCCATGTCTACAAATGATAACTTTTTTTGACCCGGTTTTTCAAAAAATACACTTGGTTATTTTTTTTATCTAGAAGATCAAAAAGTCTTTTTTTAAAACTTGAATATTAAGGTAGCTTTATGTAAAAAGATCTTGTGGAGAATTTTCATAACATTTTCAAAACCCATACGTACATCTGACTTCGGTAGCCTGCGGTGTAAAAAATGTACTTCGCATATCGTGTCAATTACTTAAAAAAATTGTTCAGTTATTGGCGATTCATATCATTTGTATAGATGGCATGCAAAAACCAAAGGCAGATGATTTTTTTTATTCAATGAAGCCCGAAATCTCGAAAACCGTGGGACTTTTTCTAAACTGAAATTCCAGCATATAGTAGGGCATGATCTGACCTATCGACAGTTGCAGGATTATCCATTCATAACAGGACACTCTGTATATATAGGAATATGTACCTTACTAAATCGTATGCACGTGCTGTTGGAGCTACGAGAGTCTTCGAAGTCGCGATCTTTTTACGAAAAATGTGAGCAGAATTTTTAACCAATCTCGTCAAAAAGTTCCTTCGTTTGTTTGCTCTCTGCAAAATGAATCACGTTCTACGCAGAGCGTGTAATATTTTATTGTTTTTCTTTACGGACGTAGAATTTTTTTACTCTCTTCTTACGCACACATGCACACAATCTCATATTAATTTACAGTGCTGGACAACATAAAGTACAGGAAGTACAATGCACAATCGATGTCCAAGTTCGCAATTTCTAAAAGAATTTAAGAAGCATTGATATAAATCGAAAATATGAGGTCGTAGAAAAGTGTTTCCTACAAAAGTTTTATGATTTTTATGGAGACATTTGATAATAATACAAAATATTTTTTGTCAACACGTCTACGAGATATCACGGAAGTTTCAATTTGTTCGATGTAACGGCACGGTTCTCATTTTTTTTAAACAATAGCTGATTTCGAGACGAGTCCGAGAGAAAAAAATTCTCCACCTCAAAAATCAAGACAGTTATAGCGGTTTAAAGTTTTTGGAAATATCCCACGCTTCATAAATTTCAGTGGCGAATTGCGAAAGTCGTATTTGACTCTGCGTCGAGCAATATGATCAGTTATGGCTCGTAAGTGGCAGTTTAGGGCTTTTTCAATGACGCATGTACATGAACAAAACAAAACTTAATGGTTTGGGTGTTTATGAGGGTTGGAGTAAGCTCCAACCCTTATAAACACACATCTTGGGTAATGCTAATGCAAAGTTTAAACAGCTATAACTTTCTTGATTTTTTACCTAGATAATTTTTTTTCCCGTTGGTTTTATCTCAAAATCAGCGATTTTGATATAAAATAAAAACCGTGCGTTGCCATTTAAAAAATTCAAATTTGCCGAGGTATCTCGTAGACGTGTTGACAAAAAAATTTGTAGGAAACACCTTTTTGCACGACCTGATCGTCGATTTATTTTTATGCTTTTTTTTAAATGGGACACCCTGTATATGTACACTGCCTCTCAAAAGTTTGGATACACCAGTCGATATTTCTCAAGAAGAAGATATTAACTCAAGAACTATAGGGCTTAAGAGGAAATGTCAAGGATGTAAAAAGTTGCGTGAGTTTATACTGGATCGCCTAGAATCTTTTCAAAATTTTCGTCTGTTGATTTTTTTTGTTAACTATTTTCGCTCGAAACTCTGATGAGTAGGATGGCTCAACGCAAAAAGTATGGCGTTTATAACAAATTTTTCTGTTTATTTCTGAAATTTTTTTGGCCGAACCTCGGAGAATCGTCCGTACAATTGAGTGGCGTATCACAAAAACTATTGACTTAGAAACAGAATATCAAGAGGGGCAAATTTTTTCGTGTTTCGTTTCGAATACATTGACATTTTTTTAGATTTTTTTCAAAACATTTTTTACAATGCTTTTTTTCACGTCGTCTAGGTGCTTTTGAAACATTGTGAAAACGAATTTGAAAAAAATCTGAAAAAATGTCAACGTATTTAAAACGAGACACTGCAACAGTTTTCCCTTTTTGATCGTTTGTCTCTAATTCAATAGTTTCCGCGATACGCCAATACATTTTTTGGACAATTTTACGAGTTTCGGTAAAAAAAATCGAAGAAAATTTCAAAAACAAATCTGAAAAAATTCAAACAAATATATGATCTACAATTAAAGGAGTTTCTCCCTACATTTTGTCCCTAACCCCATACTTTTGGAGTAAAGCCATCCATCCTACTCATCAGAGTGTCGAACGAAAATTAAAAAAAAAATCTCACAAAAAATTCTTTAAAAATTGCAGGCTACCCAGTATAAACTTACGCTACGTTTTAAATCTTTGACATTTCCTCTTGAACCCTATAGTTTTTGAGTTACACTGCATTTTGCAGGATTTGTCTTTTTCAGCCAAAAATTAAACAACTTTGCGAAACAAAAATCGGACGAAACTTTAAAAAAAACGAAAATAGAGCTCCTGCTACCCCATTCAAGTTTATCATCGATAAACATGGTAAAAAAATTATCCATAAGTCCAATTCTCGATGGTCGAAAAAAAAGCCGAAAAACCGTCACGTACAAAAGTGCGTACCGCGTCGAAAAAAAATCATAAAAAATATTTCGAAAAAGCAAAACAAAGCTGAATTTGTTCCCTTCAAAACGCCGTTCGGTAAATTTGGTTATCTTTTTTTTTGACGAAGCTATGTAACTTTTAGTGCGGCAAGAAATATCGACGCGTGTATCCAAACTTTTGCGTGGCAGCGTATATCCATCTGTATACGTATTTACATATTTCAAAATAGTACTTTACAACTTTCGAAAAAATTTCTGCCAATGTGAACGTCTCATAAAATGCAAAAGATACCATTACCGATGTCCTTATAAGGGCAGTTCAGGCAATTTTCCAATATTGTGTCAAATCATCGCTGAACGCTTCTCTCTTATACCTGCTTGTCAGCTATTGGTCTCCGTATAGTTATCAGTAGGTGTTGAGGGGTCTTCTCACTTGAGACGGTAAAAAAGGCTATTTTCGTGATTTTGAAAAGTAATTTTATATTATAGAAATTAATATGTAAGTTGTTACACTTAATAAATACACTTCCGAAATGCATTTTTTTTAATGCTATGTATCTATGTAACCCAAACAAACTTTAAACGCGTTTTTCTCGAAACAACGTTTTTCGACGACTTGTTGATAAAATCTTCGAAACTACTGATCCTTATGAAATTTTAACCACATATTCTTTACAACTATAGCTATAGCGCATACCAAGGATTTTTTTAAATTTTGATCATTACTGTTTTTCGCCAAAAACGGTGAAAAACACATTTTTTTTGTTTTTATTTAAAGGTCCACTATTTTGTTATTTTTGTATATATTATAAATCGTATGATATGCGCTATAGCCATTAACATACTGAATCTAAAACCGTTCGACTTTTTTGTTTCGGATGATCCAACTCCAAGATTTCATCAACAGCGCAGACCTACATTTTTTCTAGGACATTTTTTTAACCATCATTTTCGTTTATAAGTAGTAACTTTAATAAAAAATTTATTTAAAATAGGCTGTATTTCGAAAGTGTATTTATCAAGTGTAACACCTTTTATATCAATATCCACAATATAAACCTATCAAAAAAATTATGAAAATAGCCTTTTTTAGCGTCTATAGTGAGAAGACGCCTCAACAGTTGGGAGAAAGCTCAACCAATTTTGATCACCGACAAATCCCTGCAGAACGAAACTATCGGAATAAAAAAGCCATCAACGTGTATATTGAAAGCTGCGCAAATGTCTCTTTGAAAATGGACTGCGAGGACATAAGCCCTAGCGTACAATGTGCAAGCTCGCTATGTCAGTGAACTTTGGGAAACGGGAGCAAACCTCGTGATCGCGCGAACAATGTTCGTTTCGTTATTTCTCTTTTACGGTTCACGCGTGTATACACTTGACAGTTCAGAGTTTCCTGTACTCGCTGTTGCATGTGAATCTCTCGTTTGTGCTTGACACCACCGGGAAAAAGGTTGAATCGAACAATTTCCAGGTGGGAACGAATTTTCCGGCATAGAAGAAGTCACGGAACCTGTGGAATTGAAGGGTGCAGGTTACGAGACCCGAAAATCCCTTCAAAAGTCAAACACTTTTGGAAATAATTGTTTACAGGTTTTGTCACCGACTGAGCGAGTGTCCCGTCAGTTTGAAGAGTTTCGGGACAACTGACGAAATGTTACTTTATTTAGAGTAAATTTTAAATTTTTAACATTTAGAGTGAATGTTTAACATTTAACATTTGAACTTAAAGTAAAAGATTAACATTTAACTTTTGGAGTAAATGTTAAATGTTAAATGTTTGAATGTTGCTCTATTTGGACTAACTGAAGTAATGTTAATTTACTCTATACATTTAATTCAAATTTATAAAGTAAATTCTTTGTCATACACCGAATGTACCCTCCAAATTTTTCATCAAACGCCTACTCGTTTCGATAAAATTTACAATTGAAAAATCACTTTTTAACAAAGGGCATTTACCGTTTTGACACTGATGACGAAATTGTCATAATGCACTGATACGGAACATCCCTCAGGCGACACCCTTCGATTTTGTTAAAATTTGGATATGTTATAAAGCACCGAAAAGTAAGCGACACGTATTATTTTTTATCGGCGGAAAAACGGTTTTAAGGGGTGAAACGAACCCTCGAAAATAGGGGTGTTTTTCGTTTTTCGTCGACAACGTTATCGATCTCATCTCCAATGTATAGTGCACACAAAAATAAACATTGTTGCAATTTGATTTTTTTTAATATCTCGTACCGTTAAAACGTTAGCGACAAAAAACGAAAAACATCCCCATTTTTGAGGGTGCGTTTCAGCCCTTGAAACCGTTTTTCCGCCGATACAAAAAATACGTATCGCTTACTTTTCGGTGCTTTATAACATGTCCAAATTTCAACAAAATCGAAGGGTGTCACCTGAGGGATGTTCGTTGTGAGTGATTTGACAGTTTTTCATAACATATTAAACATTTTTTCACACTATTTCATGCGTGGATCTGCCATTCAGCGATAAGCCTACGCGTCTCCCAATGTAAAAGTGTTTTCATTCAATTGTAATTTTTTTTTAACTAGCATGATGTATAACTAAAAAACTAATCGACCGATTCTGATGAAATTTGGTATCAATCTTCCTAACCTTATTGCCTAAAACATAACCCGAAATACTTTTAAAAAGGCATTTTTTATTGCAAAATGTAGTCATTTTTTTTCGGAAAATTCAATATTTTTTTTATCAAAGCGTGCCATTTCATCGATTTTCAAAATTTCTTACTTTTTCTTGGTTTATATTCTGGGTATGAGTGTTAATGAAAGAAAAATCTTCGTTAATTTTTTTCAGATCAATCCCGCCGACGCTACGTGTCACGCCGTCAGACAACATACGCTGCAACCCGTTTAAAAGGCCGTGCAGCGGCTTCCGCCATTTTTAAAGGATAATTAAAAATGAAAAAATTCCATGTAACAGCCAAAAGTAGTAATAGAACGTACCCTAAGTCTGAAAAATAGTGACGCCGTTTTTCCTTAAAAAAAAAAAATTATGAAAGTCAGCCAATTTTTTCCTCGCCTAAAGGTATCTCTCCCCCCTCGACAAAGAAGTAAAAAGGGAGGATTTGGAACTTTTTCCGTCTTGAAAAATTCGAGACTTACAAGGTGAAGTGGGGGTGCAGCACTAATGGGAGTGAAATATCGCGATAAATAATCAATTGGATATTTTTACACATATATATATTTATCGGGCGGAGAAGTCTCTAATTGATGACCCGTATGACAATTGGTTGAAGACAGATACTCCGTCTCATGGTGGATTGCTACCTGTTTCGCATCATTCGCCTTCTGCACTTTGGCCGAAACATCGCGTGCTTTATTGATAGCCGCAGGTGTTAATAAACATATCGTGGAGCCTCGTGCATCAGTGTTTGCACTTTCCGCTACGAATGAATATTTGTATCTACAGATCATTACGGAGGAGCTCGACAGGGACGGGACTCGAGAGCATCAACGAGTTATCCATGTGGATTGTACATATCATTGGGATTCAGGCGGATGCACAATTCGGTCACAACCGTACGGGCGCAAACGCAATTTCGCCTCGGGTCGTGTTTTATTGGAGTGATCAGTGTTCTCGCTGGATCGACTCGAGACTGAGTCGAAGGGTTTTTTAAAAATAAATACCTGCGTAGTATTGACGTGGACTTGTCCAGATCTGAGTCCGGCTATCGAAGTGATAAAAATGACGGTTCGGCTTTTTATCGTAAATTTGTTCCTGCAGGAGAGTATCAATTTTTTATAGTAACAGATGATTAAGGGAATGAAAATACGAAGGAACATCATCGATCAGTTTTTTTTATCGCGGGTTCGGGAGGCAAAACGTCATTGTTCCATTTTTGTATCGTGGATTCGATACGTAGAGAATCCTTATTCCATTTTTTATAGTGGATTCGGAAGGCAAATAATCATTATTGAATTTTTCATCGCGGATTCGTAGGGCGAAGAATTATTATTACATTTTTTATAGTGGATTCAGAGGGCAAAGAAATATGGTTGAATTTTTGTACACGGATTCAGAAGGTGAAACAAACTTTTTCAGCGGATTCAGGACGTTAAGAATCATAACTCAATTATTTAGTGCGGATTCAGAAGGTGCAATCATCGCTCCGTATTTTGCATCGTTGATGCGAAACGCAAAGAATCCTTATTTAATTTTTTATAGTGGATTCGGAAGGCAGAGAATCATTGTTCATTTTTTTTATCGCGGATTCGGAAGGTTAATTATTGTTTTATTTTGCATCGCGGATTCGTAGGGCAAAGAATTATTATATTTTTTTTTATAGCGGATTCAGAAGACAAATAATCATTGTTGAATTGTTCAACATGGATTCAGAAGGTAAAACAATAATTTTTCAATCTTCTATTGCGGATTCGGAAAGTAAAACAATTATTGTTTGATTTTTTATGGCAGATTTGGTAGGCAAAGAATCACTATTCAATCTTTCATAGCGGATCAAAAGGTAAAACAATCATTTTTCAATTTACCATCGCGGACTCGGAGGGCAATCAATCATTGTCCAATTTTTATCGCGGATTCAGAAGATAAAGATTCATCGTTCAATTTTTATACCGGATTCAGAAGGCCACCTATTCTTTGTTTAAATTTTACATCGTGGATTTAGCCGATAAAACAATCATTGTTAAATGTTTTCTATCCCAAAGCATCTTTTTTGCGTTTATAGTCCTTAGCTTACGAGGCTGAGCAGAATCCGAGAACTCAGACGGTCAAACTGCGTACGAACTGAACTGTTCATTTATTTTCGTTTGCTATTGCTACATTTTTTTCACGATACTGACCAGACCACGTAACTCAAAAGATTTTTTCCAACCCGAGAATAACTGTTCCCTTTTCTACTTTTTATCGTTAATTTATTTTCCTTTTCTTTCTACGATCCTCTGAAGTCTCAGATGATCCGGAAGATACAAAATCCCCGCAAAATCATTCTTCGAAATCCATTTTATCCCCAAGCCCGTGCTCTACAGTTTTTTTCTTTTTCTACGAGGCTGAAAAAAATTAACGTCGGACTACATAGAAAAACAAAATTAAATCATCAAAGCTCCAGCCAGTGTAATTTAATTGCACAAAATAATTGTTTCAGCCATCAATACTAGAAAAAGGACGTCATTGGTAATTCAGTGTCGTGATGGCGAAAACCTTCGCGAAGGAAATTTTTAACTTTTATAGTGGAAGGTCATCAAAGGGCTGTTTCAACCCTCCCTTCATATACTTCCCCCACTATCTATCCTCTCGACGAACCGTTTTTAACTTCGATGCTCTAATCATTTTAGTGTAATTCGATTTGGGTTTGTCGAAGTTTGTTCAAGTTCCTTTGGAACAAGAATGTCCAGTAGATCCGTTTGGCTACCCTGATCGGTGAAATGCTTTGATCACACTTTTTACAATCTTTCATCCAACAATGCATTCCATTCTTCGTTGACCTCCTTCGCCAAGCCTGTATCGGCGAACTTTGCCATTTTTGTCCATTTTTATAGAATGCACGCAGCTATCGTGAAACTTTTCAGCTTTTTCCCCAATATCGAAACGAGTCCGAGGCACGGCAGTTGTACGGTCATAATACCTCTGTAAAGAAACTTCGATCGCATTATTGTGTCGTTTTTTCGATCATTTGCCATCCAAGTATGGAAAAGTCCCACTCGCTGGCCATATTGTTTTTCAACGTCTTGACTCAAGTACCTTCCAGCGCACGAATATACTCGAGCAATCCAGGCAGTATTGTTGATAAGAAATTTGAAGAAAAAAAAAATTATTTTATTTTTTATTCTACAGATCTTTTGAATATGTTGAAAAGCGTTTGACGATACTCATAAAATCAGCCGAGTTATAGGAATTATAAGGAATACGCTCGGGGAGTACGGTCGAAACGCAGCAACTTTAAGGTCTCATGTTTACCTTTGAGAAAAATTTGGTTTTTTTTATTGGCTTAATGATGATGTATAAACATTTTAACGATATGGTTGATGTGTAAAAATATTCCGAGAATGATATCGTCCGAAGAAAAATGGTTTCCAAATATTAAGGGGTTACCCCCACTTGCGATTTTGAAAAAATCGATTTTTTTATTCTTTTTTATTTTATTTTATTTTTTAAAAAATCGGCATTTTTACGAAGTATAAGTATCTGAGAATATGGCTTGAAAATTTCAAGTCGATCCGAACAAAATTGACTGAGATATGAGCGTTGAAAGAGAAGAATCCGCGTTGAAAGAGCGTTGAAAGAGAAACTTTAAATGCGTTTTTCTCAAAATGGCATTTCTGAAGTCGGTGACCAAGATTACTCGAACACTAATGAACCGATCTTCTTGAAATTTTGCAGGCTTATTTAATACATAAAAATGTAGTCTTTAATCGTTCGATTTTTTTTCGAAAAAAAAACAACGGCCGTTTTTTTTTCGTTGAAATCGAACCATTAACTTTGACTGTCCGCCATTTTGTGAAAAATGAATATTTTTTAAAATCCTTCGATTAAAGACTAGTTTATACTTATATTTGACTAAATCCATCCGCATTTTTTTTTTCAGATGATCCACTTCGCCGCAATGTTGGTCACCGCAAACCGTGTATATAAAAACATTATTTCATTGACGGCCATTTGCCACTAAACAATGTAATATTTTTCAATAAAAAAATTACTGAAAGTTCTTCAAGATGTGTTCTTTAAGATGGTATATTGATCGATTAAAAAAGTTTTGTAGTTTTCTTTTAAAAAATTCATGAAAAAGGCCTGTTTTGCGCTACAAGTGGGGGTACGCCTTAAATTTGAAGTAAATTGTTGAAGTTATTTGTCCCGCCAATTGGAAAAAAATGTTCTACGTCGAAAAAAAAAAAAAAAATTCTAACAGCTTGACATTCATACTAAATAGATGTGTAATTAATTTCACGAGTGAATCACTTTTTCGTACGAAAAAAAATTGTTACATTCGCACATGATACCTGTCACTGAGACCTTAATAAAAACGTGGTAAAGGCTCAACTGCCTCAAACTTACCCAACAGATTCAGTATCGATGGACTTCCAGCCCCACTTCGTATTCTCTCATTCGAATCTCGTAGCGCCGAATGACACTCACCCACACACACGTAAGCCCCGACAAAGGGGATTCACGCCCGCCGATCGGAGAACCGAGCAACGTTCTCCGGTATGGAGCACGAAGACTGGGGATGGCTGGCCGGAAACTTTTGGAACCGAGCTCAACCGCGCCACATTCGCAGCTCCAACTTGGCGAAAATTAATCGACACGCAATTTCAATCGCGAACAACTTTTAACCAGATTTAAGGGGGACGGGGGTTTTCTTAATCGGATATTCGAGAATCCGTAATCACCGACACCTTATCGAATCGGCAAACTCCGGCTATTATTATTATTATGATAACGGGGGCAGAATAGTAAGTTTGGTTCGAGGGTGGGAGGGGTGGGGGGTGGAAGGAAAATCGACGTGGGACCGCCGTCTATCTCTATTAACGTTAACGTTGGCGAACACTATCTTGGGACGCGGGAACGATAGCCCCGTTATCCTTAACGCGACCGCAGTCGGGTCGCGCGCACCCAAAGACCGGAGAACACACGCGGCACACACCAAGGCGACCATGAAACTTCTATCGTCCTGTTGGCTTAAATCTCTCGTGTGAAATCATCCGTAATATGCTCCGCTTACGTCACGAGATAACTTGCCCCCTTAACCTCTTTCTCGTGTCGTTGCACTTCACGATCCTCTTTGCCACGCTCCACTTACAGCCCCGTCGCGTTTTTACCGTCGAAAATGACACGGTGTTGTTTATTCGCCTCGCGTCCGATGATTTTTGACAGCTGTCATCGATGGCCCGAAAGTCCGCGTCTGGGGTAGTTTGAAAACGGATTTTTTTTTGGAAATTAAATTATACCCGAAATTGAGAGAGCATGTGGATTACACTTTTGGGAAAATTTTGGAAAAGTTTATTTTTGGGAAATTTGAGTTTGGATATTAAGAGCTGGCTCGAGTTGACGAGGTCGATAATTTGTTCATTTTCATTGTTCATTAACTTCACGTCGAGGGCCAAAACACTTCGAGACTGGTGCATTTTATTGGTTGAATCTTCCTGGCTAATTCTTCGCTGATTATCACCATTGAATAAAAAAGTGTCAACGGGAATAATAATACATGCACGAAAGCTGAAGAAATAATAAAACAACTGGGAAATAATTTAAAATGTGTAAAATAATAAAAATCAGTCAATGAATAATCAATAACAGAAGAAGTATAATAGCGATAAATAAATAATCGTAATAACTAAAAAAGTAAAATAACAATTGCATAATCATTTTTAAAAATATTAGAGACGTTGAATTGAGTATCAAACGATGCAGATTTTTCGATACAGTATTGTGTCCTTTGACATTCTCTTCTTGTCGAATCGGCTTCAAAGATCATGAAAGTGGATTAATTCTTCAATTAATGAAAATCGTATTCCAGGTAAATTAATCGATGCAGAACTAGATTTTGACAATTTTCGTGACTGATCGATTTCACGTTGGACGTGCCCTCCACATGCTTTTCTCGTCTTTTCCAGGGCTGACAGTAGATGCAGATATACACACAGAGACAGTCGTAAGTGAGTTTGATTCTTCAGTCGAGGAGACGCTCCTAGATATACGCGATGCTGAGCTTCCGAAGGGAACTAACTTCCGGAGAGCAAACTCGAGTTTCCGTTCGTCGCTCTCACGCTTGGCTTCGAAATCTCGAAAGATTTGTCAGAATTTTTGCGTATTTGCTCTCTACTTTGGTTGCGGGCGCCGAGGGACCACTATATCTGTTCACGATTCATCCGGATCCTCTCTCATTCTCTGTCTCCCTTTCTCACCCTCTCTCTCTCCCGCCATTGGTCCTTTTTTTTCATCTATCGGCCTCGCCAGACGCAAAAATCAGAAGCCTCGGAATCTCATACTCAACCGAAGTCACCCTTAGTCCGTCAATTTTGATACTCAATTGAACAAATAAATTTGCTGACTCGTCTGTTGGTTGACCATCGAAATCTTGAAAACGATTATTTACAGCACGTGCGAACGTTCCAAAATTTTAAGATCAATTCAATAATAATTTCGAATGGATGTAAACTAAAGTTATTTTATGCGAATCGAGCCAGTGAAATTTCGAACATAAGAATGAAAAAAAAAATCGTAATTAAATGCGTGACTTTATGATGAATAATAATAAAAGAATTCGAATAATCGATAAGTCAATTACAAATAGAGAAATCACGAATTAAATAAAATACTCACAAATGTGTAATAAAATAATTTAAATAATAATTGATGAACGATAATTTTAAAAATAATCCGAATCAAATATTCCATAGAGTTATTCGTAGATATCCTACAAAAAATTGGCACCTCTCCGAACCTCAAATTATTTCGCTTTTTTCACAAATATGTAATAAAATAATTTAAATAATAATTGATGTACGATAATTTTAAAAATAATCCGAAACAAATATTCCATAAAGTTATTCGTAGATATCCTACAAAAAATTGGCACCTCTCCAAATCTCCAATTATTTCGCTTTTTACACAACCCTCCCCCATCAATACACACGCCGGTTTTTCTACTCATCCGACCTACCGATTTTCCTTCTCATCCGATTAACCGATTTTTCAAAGTCGGTCGTGACAGTTATCGCGGGTTGGCGCAACGGTTATTGACACTATCGAGAATTATTGACTGGTGAAAAAACGAGGAAAAAAATTAGTATCGACGCCCATAACTGTCGGTATATTATAGCACGCAAGCTTTTTTTCCCAAACAAAAAAAAAACACAAAGAAGAAAACGACGAGCACTCGCGTACGCAAAAATCGTGAAATTTGGCGAAAATCAGTGTGGATGCGGCGATCGCGGAAGACGCGCGTGCACTGACTCGCCAAACTTACGAACGAGGAGACGTGCGCGCGAACTCCATAGGGGAGGCTCAACGACGGGGGCTGGCAACCCTCTCGAACGTATATAAGGGCGAGAGAGAGAGAGAGAGAGAGAAAATGCGCGGGCGCATTTCGTACTATTTTATGCCGCGCGATTATGCATTCTCTCTCTCTCTCTCTCTCTCTCTCTCTCTCTCTCTCTCTCTCTCTCTCTCTCTCTCTCTCTCTCTCTCTCTCTCTCTCTCTCTCTCTCTCTCTCTCTCTCTCTCTCTCTCTCTCTCTCTCTCTCTCTCTCTCTCTCTTTCGCCTACTGAAATTTCCATTTAAACTTGTCTCTATGCGTGTAATGCGATGAGGAGCCGCATGTCGCCGATGCCGACGGCGAATATGATTTGCACTTGATGCAAACGGCGCGCAAGCGCTTTTCAAATCCCTCTACGAATCTGGGTTAGTATGGACATGTCGCGAGCAACCACACTCTCCAATCGGGCCAGTAGAACGAGACCCATTTCCACCCATGAATCAAGCTCGGAAAACTATGAGAGCTTTATTGTTCACATTTTTAAATATTCCAACGTGCTGTCTTCTGGGCTCCGCCTGGAATGAAATCCCATCGATGGCAGAACTCCCTCAATTCCATAATTAACGGGTTACATCTCGATCGTGACAGGAAAAAGGAGGAATTTTCGTAAACTTTTTCTGGGAAAACGTGGGCAGGTTATGCATTTTTTTTTCGTCGTTGAGTACGGTTTTATATATCTTTTACAATTTTTGTATGGGAAAATATTTATAAATGTGACAGATACAATGGTTTGTGCAGACCGATGTTCGAAAAACGGCCTCCGCGGTGCTGCTCGGGAACAAATCATCCGAAATAAAAGAAATCAAACGCATTTAGTTTTTTCATTCGGTCGAAGGGTTTAATAAAATGTTTATATTGGGAAAAATGGCCGCATGCCAAAGCGAAAGTGTCAGTTTTCGGTAAAACGCTATATTTTCGTTGATAAAAAAAAACAGTGCATAAAAATGAAAAATTCTTCGTTCAAGCACTGCTTTTTGATTCGTAAAAGAAACTTGCTAAATTTGAAAAGTCATCAAGTTCGGAAAAGTCACTTTGAGGAAAACGCGTTTAAAGTTCGCTAGTTCACGAAACCTATCCATAAATGCCTATAACATCCTCTATCCCAAACGGATCGACTTGAAATTTTCAGAATTTTTTTTTGAAATGTTATATTTCGAGAATCCGTCGCAAACTAAAAATCGATGTTTTCAAACATTTCAACTGGGAGGAAATGCTTAAAATTTTTTTGGCGGGATTGTGGATTTTACGTGAGATACTGCAAAGGATCCGGACTACTGCACTGTATGGGATTCTCACTTACAAAACTATTTCTCTCTCTCTCTATCTCTCTCGCTTCCACTTTCAATTGATTTTTTTAACATAAGCAATTTGTAACAAAATTGTCGACAAACTAAAAAATTACAGGTACAGCACCCTTTACCGTATTCGTATATGTCGAGATAGAGATTTACATGTTTACACACACAGCATCCCTCATTATTTTTAAATTTTTATTTCTTTATTTAATTTGCCCCTTTGTTTGAATTTTTTTTTCGTTTTTGATATGTATTGCTTATTGAAAATAGTAACGACTGTTTATGAAAATGAAAAAAAAAACCACACGGAACTCACAATTGTTCGGCAATTTTTGTCTCTTTGTTCGTTCGTTGATTGTTAAAAAATATGCTCTTTGTTATGTTTTTTTTGTAATTGTAATAAACTACATAGCGTGGTGCCCATCAGCGTCAATTCGATTCCTGACTTAAGCTATCATTCTGTGAATGATTCATCGAAATCGATTCGATAATTCTCGAATCAGACACAAACAAATATACGGACACTACAGTTTTACGATGTGTAGGAACAGCAGATTTTTGTGTTGGTTTGTTTGGATACAAAACTACGTTTTTATTTGGGTTCGTTTGGATCGGAAAACGGCATTTTTGATCGGGTTTTTAGGTCTAAAAAGGTCTAAAACCGCCTTTTTGGTTCGGTTGGCTTAGGTCCGAAAACCACGCTGTTGTTTCGGTCCAAAACAGCCCGTGCGGAAAACTGACAGGACATCCCTAATAAAAATAAGGGCCTTTCAGGGCTTCCCTAGTAGGGATTTCCACAATGGGCCCAGATATGGCCATTATCGGGATAAACTTGTAGGGATTTCCACAATAGGCCCAGACTTGGCCATTATGGGGATAAACCTCTAGGGATTTCCACAATAGGCCCAGACTTGGCCAGTATAGGGATAAACAAGTAGGGATTTCCACAATAGGCCCAGATCTGACTATTATAGCGATAAACCAGTATAAATAGCTTAGGCTACATGGTTGATGGTATTTCAATTATTCAAATCGATTATATACATCGATCGAATAATATTATCGAACGCAAATTGGGAAAAAGCGTAAGAGCATTAGCAAATAAAAAATCAACTATGAACACAAATATGCAGACAAATATCAGACAGTATTTATTTATCAAATTAAAAAAACCTTTTACATAGATACAAACAATTACTCATGGTTTCACTCATACATGGAATAATGCTAGCGCATAAGTGTGAACAGTCTCAACCGGTTTTCTCGACATTTTTAAAGCAACTAATTTCCGCTCAATACTCATCATAGGGAAAATTATTTCTTCTGAAGACTTCGCTGATATTTCCCATTCATAAACTTTATCTGACTGTGTAGGATAAGTAAATAAATTGGTCTTTGTTTTCCAGATCTTTCCCTCAATCGAAATCGATTCTAGTGATTCAGTAGACCCATATATTTTTTTTATTTCTACTACACATCCATTCCTTAGAATGGATTAATTTTTGCATTAATTTTGTCATGGCAGTTTGTCATGCAGGCTCACATGCAAATACGCAATCACATTTCTACGCGCGCACCCATACGTACACATGTACTCACGCCCACACCTATGCACATGAACAATTACATAAAAACAAATACAGATATACCCTGACGCATTTAACATACACGTATATCCACTGATGCGGATATTTTATGGCGCTGAAATGGTTATGATGAGGCGCCGTTGAGGCATTTTCAGGGCGCTAAAATGGTTTTGATGAGGCGCCATTGAGGCAACTTATAAGGCCCCGGTCGTTGCGCCTTTAATGGCCCTCGTTGACGAAGTGTGACCGGCCGCTAACGGCCCTCATGTGGCTTCCAGATTAGGACCCGAATAAAGTTAGGGGAATATTATTGGGGCCCGATCACAGCCCCCAACTCAATTTCCGCACGGGAGAGTCTTTTATTGGGTTCGTTTGGATCTAAAAACCATATTTTTGTTCAAGTTCATTTGGGTCTAAAAGTTGCGTCATTGCGTAGGTTCGTTTAGGTCCGTAAATAGCGTTTTTGTTGAGGTTCATTTAGGTCCGAACACCGCGATTTTATTTGGATTCGTTTGGGTCCATAAACAGTCCGTTTTACGTTGGTTTGGGTTTATGTCCGAAAACCGCGTTCTTGTTTGGGTTTGCTTAGGTGCGAAAGCCGCGTTTTGGTTTGCGTTCGTTTGGATGAAAAAATTGTGTTTTTCATTGGGTTCGTTCATTCGAGTGCAAAAATGTAATATTTCAAAAGGTAGCTCCGAAGATCCGAATGTCCGTTCTTCCCATGGGGGTAAAAACGTCCCAAAGTTCCATACGTATGCCATCGTCAACTTCGCACGCGAACATCCGTCACTTTTAACGATCAATTCGTACCGTCCCCCCAGTAGAGTCTCCGCGAAATTAATACCGTTTTCCTAATTTTATCGCTTAATTGTTCCCCGGCTTTTCATCGTCCCGGGTGGCCCAATGAATTTCATGCCCCGGAATGATCCAGCGTCATTTAAATAATTGAGCGGATAAATTGCTGCCGCCTCTCTTTATCCCTCTCGAAGCCCCTGTTCTCCTCCATCCTTGTGGGATTAAAAAAATGAAGACAAAGTATGGGGAAAAAAGTAGCAAGGGAATCGTTAAATATCACTCGGGGTGGGTGAGGCTGATGCCCCTCTTGTGCTGTTCACCAACATTCGTGAGGAAATTTCTGATTACGTGAGACGTACACGCTCAAGAGAGGGAGGTAGAGAGAGAGAGACAGAGAGAGAGAGAGAGAGAGAGAGAGAGAGAGAGAGAGAGAGAAGGGTGTCGACGGATCTTAAGCCGTGAAGAGGATGTGCAAGTTTCCCTTGGCCTCGCTCATTCACTTTGATATAGCCAGTTTCAAGGTCGTTATCATACGCCACCAGCGAGAGAGAAGGGGAGTACAGCCAGTGACAATGAGAGAGCGGGAGAAAGACAGAGTGATAGTGCAAAGAGGCAGAGAGAGAGGGATCTAGAGACCGCAATTAATTTTAACAGTTGCGAAGAAGCCGGGATTATCCTTAGCTATATACATCCACCAGAATACATTCATATTTACATACACACATCCACCCCCCACACACATCGAAAGCAGACATTTTGAAACCGTTATATCCATGTAATGGTGGCTATGAGCACATCTGGGTGTTTTCAGGAAGGCCCTTCCATTTCTTTTAAATGCATCGTTAATTTTGGTGGCAGGGTCTTTACAGTAACTTTCACACAAGTAAGCTTACATTTATACAAAAGTGATTTTGAGGACATTGGGTTTATATAATGGTGAGTACGAAGACAATGGGCTATGGTGAGTACGAAGACAATGGGCTATGGTGAGGATAGTCCTCGAAATCAAATATCTGCAAATTCTTCGTTTCTTATACAAATATTGTATAAGAAACGAAGAATTTGCAGATATTTGATTTCGAGGACTATCCTCACCATAGCCCATTGTCTTCGTACTCACCATTATATAAACCCAATGTCCTCAAAATCACTTCTGAATAAATGTAAGCTTACTTGTGTGAAAGTTACTGTAAAGATATATATATATATATATATATATATATATATATATATATATATATATATATATATATATACAGGGTTTCCCGAAAAGTGACGTACAGATGGAAATGCTCGATGCCTCGTATCATTATCTATCCGAAAAACCCCCATACATGTTTTTACGATCCTTTTCACTTTTCGAAAAAACGCCATTTTTTAATTTCTCTCCATGCATTTTCCTCGCGATTTTTTTACTCGTGTTATCGTCGTAAAGTCCACTGTTGAGTAATAAATAAATGACAAACTGACCACTGACGTAAATGCCTTAGATTTTGATAGAAAGTTAAAAAATATGTTTTTTGAGGATATGTCACTAAAGTTGAGATGATAAAAAAACAATTCTACGAGTGTGAGTGACTTCCAATTGATTTGAAAGACTTCTTACAAGGAAAGGTTGCGAGATCGATCTCTCCAATTTCTATTAAATTTGGCATGCTCCCAGAATGGGTAAAAATAGGCGACACGTATTTCGTTAAATCTGCGGAACCCGATTTTCAAGGGCTGAAATGCCCCCTCGAAAATTGGGGTGTTTTGCGTTTTTCGTCGATAATGGTTTAACGGTACGAAATATGAAGAAAATGCAAGATGCAACAATGTTTATTTATTTGGCGCACTATACATTGGAGATGAGAGCGATAACGTTATCGACCAAACACGAAAAACACCCCTATTTTCGAGGGTACGTTTCACCCCTTAAAAATTGGGTTCCACGGATATAAAAAAATACGTGTCACCTATTTTTGCCCATTCTACAAGCATGCCAAATTTAATCGAAATCGGAGATCGACCTCGCAACCTTTCCTTGTTAGAGGAAAGTTCATTTACAAAACGGAAAAAACACTACTGCTACAGAAAAACCGGAAAAAATGTTTTTTTCTCGTAAGCTAAAAAATATTGTAGAATATTCAAGGGGGTGATTCAGATATATTTAGTTATCGATATGAGGCATCTAGATTTTCCTTTCGGACGTCACTTTCCTGGCCACCCTGTACAAGTGGAGTGCACCTTCAAGCTCGGCACAGTCCCTGGACGGATTTTCTTAGAACGACGAGAGGATCTCACCTTCCTTCGAAAGGCGGCCCAGAGTTACGAGGAGAAGATTTCCATGGGAATGCCGCTCGCGCGTACTGGAGTTTCCACGGTAGAACGTATACAATTTGGATGGAAAGATCCATCGTATACAGGGTGTCCCTCTTATCTCTGCCACCTGAAATAACTCGGTAATTATCGACGTCACAAAAAAATGTTTCAGACAAAAGTTGTACGCCGTGAAGGGGGCCATTAAATGCGACCAATTTTTTTTTTATTTCGGTGGAGGCGCTGACGCATAGTCACCTCCACATTTTTTGAATGGAATGGTACATTTTTTTTCAACAATCTTGTGGAGCACCTCAAGCCGCTTAAAAACGTTAGGGGGTCAAAGTCGTTCAAGGTGATTGAAGGTCAGTATCGATTATACAAATTTAAATATGTCGGATCACTACCAAATATTTGGTAGCGATCCGAGATAGATTTGTATTTCATTTCAATAGGTGACCTTGAGTGACCTTGAACGACTTTGACCCTCTAATATTTTTACGCGGCTTGAGGTGTTCCACAAGATGGTTGAAATAAAATGTACCATTCCATAAAAAAAAAGTGGAGGTGACCTTCACTTTGAGTCAGCGCCTCGACCGAAATAAAAAAAATTGGACGCATTTGATTGCCCCCAATTTTGCGCCCCTTCACACAATACAACTTTTGTCTGGAACATTTTTTTGTGACGTCGATGATTACCGAGTTATTTCGGGTGACAGAGATAAGAGGGACACCCTGTATATAGTGGGCGAAATTACGGGGGTGTAAACGAGATGAAGCGCCGTTCGAGCGACCCACGTGTATCACAAGACCCTAAACTTTTCGAAAATGGTCGACTGTAATGCTCGAACTTTCCGCTCTTCAAGAGCTCCTCTCGTACCCAGTTGAATAAATGATGACGTCGACGAACGAAGGGGCCATTCAATATGTAATTCAATTGTTCGGGGCTCTCATTAATTCCGATATGTTAATTAATCCGTCAAAATGATAATCGTATTTGTTATAATAACAGTTATTGTTATGACTATCGTTTTTTTACCCCAATACGGGTGATGAAGACATCTGAGGATGAGGAAAGCTGAATGGATTCATCCGAACGGAAAGTTCTTAGCCCGTAGGCTCCTTCGCGTATTCGAAAATTCGTCGGTTACTATTGCTCGCAGGGCATCGCGTCTGTATTGAGCTCTGATGGAGCTGGTACGCGCTCGACATCGAATAATCCGATAGCGTGAAACCTGCAAATCCCAAGAGCACTTGTTACCGCCGATATTCAAGTCCATTGTTCATAAGCCGCCGCCGTTGCTGCTGCCGGCTCGCCGTTCGCAGTTTATATATATTGATTACCCGTGCAAGCTCTTGGCTCGTGGCCAAATCGTTTGAGTACGTTGAGGCAGGTCGGTCGATCGCTGTTTCGGACTACTTGTCTAACATATACGTGTTCATGGATATATATGAGGGTCAGTCGAAAACATCGATCTTTCGTTTTTTTTTCGTCCCCATAGTACAATAATTAGTATTTTTAGACTAGACACGGGTAGACACATATAGAGCATGTTGGCATCATGTGTAGATCTTCTATGCCGCATAGAAAGTCACACAGCTATGTATCCATTATGAGTGTTTGCCTTTGAGTCATATTGTCATCACATGATGATTCACAATAACACATCCAAAAGAAGCAAAGTCGTTCTCACGCGAGTGTGAAATGCTTTATTTATGTTCCTGCATATATGATGAATGGATAAAAACGTATCCTGCCTCGTTAAAGTGTTTACCTACCTTCGGTTTGAACCTGGGTTTTCTATTTCTATAGCCCAGTGCGCTACCTACATAGCCATTCTGACACTTTTGTGAACTTTCTTTGTTTCTTTGCCTATTTTTATCATTCGTGGTTTTCATCAATATGCATATCGCTGTCATATTGCGCTGATCGAACGTTTCACTTAGACACATGCATATCGCCGTCATAGGATGTATCACTGACAAGGAACATCCCTCAGGCGACACCCTTCGATTTTGTTGAAATTTGGATATGTTATAAAGCACCGAAAAGTACGCGATACGTATTTTTTTTATCGGCGGAAAAACGCTTTTAAGGGGTGAAACCACCCCTCTAAAAAACAAATATAGGGGTGGTCCACCCCTTAATTTTTTTTTGCAATGTCACTATAGTGGATTTTCCATTGTTTCGGATTAGAAGAGTTTTCGTTTTTGTTTCATTAAAATCGGTGGACTCCTTGTGTGTGATACTGCTATATTACCTACCCCTAGAGGTGCCTTTTTCGAGGGGTGGTTTCACCCCTTAAAACCGTTTCTCCGCCGATAAAGAAAATACGTATCGCTTACTTTTCGGTGCTTCATAACATATCCAAATTTCAATAAAATCGAAGGGTGTCACCTGAGGAATGTTCCTTGTGAGAAACACGCCAATCGCCGTCATGTTGCGCCCATCTAATGTATCACTGAGAAACATGCATATCGCCGTTATATTGCTTGCATGCCATGTCTATTACCAGTGCTCAGCCAGTGGATTCACCAACAAAAGTCATTGGATGACTTCCATGCGACGTCAATCTGCAAATATTCGTTGTAAAATTCAAATGTGCCTTCTCATGAGTTCATCTTGTGGTCAACGGATGATGCATTTTGAAATGGCAAATTTAAGTCATGATATATCTCAAATTCATAATACTGAATGAGCTCATGTCTTCATCAACGTAAACGAAATTGCGTTCATGTCAAAAGAAGGTTCTGCCTTGTTGGGCCAAAAAATGTTCGATTTTTCTCCAATTTTTTATGCGAAAAGTAATAAATATAAAATTTTGATATTTGGTATGTTGACTGAGCGGTCTTTATTGAACATCAAAATATTTTTTTAAAGTTTGACAAAACATGGTAGTGGGAGTGGGAGGAGCCACGTATGTCGGTGCGCGGGCGATGACATTTTTCGGTTGCGGAAGTCCTAGGTCCCGGACAGGTGATCTGAAGCAAAAACATCAATTTACAAACATATTTTTACTTTCTACAATATTGTGTATCAGTTGACCTAGAATCAAGAAGAAAAATTGAAAAATGAACAAATAGTGAGCAAAAAACTGCAAATTTTTTGGAAATAACAAACTTCCTGCGGATCGCTCACCATTTTCTGGTTCCGATGTTCGGGTTCAGAGGCAAGCACGCTAACCCCTAGACCAGCACACCGGTAGTAAAACAATCAGTATTCTATGTGGTAAAAAAATAATCTTGCGCAAGGTAGACGCACGTTTTAGGACCAGCGCAAACCATTCCCTACGCAGCATCCTAATATTGGCTTCCAATCATGATTTTTTCAAGCGTCAAATGGGAAAGACGGTAGGAAAATGTGTTCAAAGATATAACCACTTGATAAATCTTTTTGGAAGCCACAGAAACACATTTCTTCATCGTGCTAGGTAAGTGACGGTGAAAGTTAAGACCTGAAGAAGAACAGTGCTGATTTTCTTAGCATCACCTTTTTCGTGTATAGTTACTGGCTATATCAATTATTAGGATTCGTATCATGCAGTTCTGATACACACGCTCCGAAACCGTTGAATATTAAGCCCTGAAAAATAATATTGATTTATTTTGCATCACCCTGTATAATATATCGTTATGGCTGTACCGAGCATTATGACGTGTATCTTGCAGCCCCAATACACATTGCGGACGTTTAAAATTGGGCGCTGAAAAAACGATTTATTTTGCATTACTCTACACAATATCTACGTACTGGATGTATCAACTATTAGGACAAGCATCACGCAGTCCCAATACCCGTCTCAGACGTTTAAAATTGGGCCCTATAAAACGATCTAATTTGCATCACCCTGTATAATATGTACTTACTGGCGGTATTTACCATTAGGAAGAGTATCCCGCAGTCCCAATACACACCGCAAACGATTTCAGGTGGGCCCTGATTTTTTTTTTCATTACCCCGTATAATACGTACCGTAAAACGGGGTTAAATTGTCATTAAGGGTAACTTTGACAGTTTTTGGGGCTACTTTAACAGAGTGCCAAAATACGGTTTTAATGGGTGCGCATTTAAATGTGTTTAAATTGGTTGTTCAAGTTCATTTTAATGTTGCTCAAGTTGATTGTAATGTTGCTCAAGTTGATTTTGATCCCAGTGATAATTATAAGACTTATCAAGTGCCTGAAATAGTACACTAGGTACTTAATATTTTTATAAAAAATGTTTCCTTGATGAAGATGACAATTTGAATGTAAAAAATCGTCGTTTTTCATTTAATTCCATACATAATGCATAACGCTTTTTTCTTTTTCATCATAATGATGTCAAAGTAACCCTTAATCTTTGACATAAATTGCATTTCAATAACTTGTCAAAGAAATCCCACACTCGAGGTTACTTTGACACTTAAAAAAAATATATATAAAATTGTGGGTGTGGTAGGGCTTATACATTTGATTGCCAAAGGACACATTTTTCTGTTGGAGCAAAAAAATGTGGAATTTAGGATGTTGAACAAAAGTAACCTACAAAAAACGAAAAGAAAATTAAAAATATACCCATTTGTCGATCGGCCGAAGTGGCCAGACGCCTTAAATAGGTTTATATTATAGATATTGACATAAAAGTTGTTACACTTAATAAATACACTTTCGAAATACATTTAAATTTATTTATTTATTTATTCAAGTCACTATTTATAGACGAAAATTGTAGTTAAAAAAATGTCCTAAAACAATTGTAGATCTGCGCTGTTGATGAAATCTCGGAGATGGATCATCCGAAACAAAAAAATCAAACGGTTTTAGATACAGTATGTTAATGGCTATACAATTTTTTATGTATGCAAAAATAACAAAATGGCGGACTTTTTCGAAAAAAATGAAGAAAAAAACGTGTTTTTTCACCGTTTTTTGGCAAAAAAATAGTAAATATCAAAATATAAAAAATCCTTGATATGCACTATAGATATAGTTGTAAAGAATATGTGGTTTACATTTCATAAGGATCGGTTTAGTAGTATCGAAGATTTTATCAACAAGACGTCGAAAAACGTTGATTCGAGAAAAACGCGTTTAAAGTTTGTTTGGTTTACATAAATACATAAAAAAATGTTTAACGTATTTCGAAAGTGTATTTATTAAGTGTAACAACTTTTATATCAATATCTATAATACGAACCTACCAAAAAAAATCATGAAAATAGCCTTTTTTGGCGTCTAAAGTTAGAAGACCGCTTAATATCGAGTCCTGAACAAATATTGATTTTTTGTTGTGCATCATCCTGTACAATGTGTACTTACCGGCTGTATCAACCGTTAGGACGAGTAATCGCGCAGTTTCAATGTACACACGCCACAAAGACTTTTAGCGCTTCCGGTCGGCCGCGATCCAATTTCGCATATCCCTTTATTTGCCGAATTTACCAGCACGAACACGCCCGCATTTTCGGCGATTGAAATTGCTCCATAAGTTATACCCTCCCGAGGACGCGTATAAATGATCCGACAAAATATCTTCACTCGTCGGTCTGAATTTACTAATCTCTGTACGCGAAATATCGTATCCGGTGACCTGAAGGAATTCTGCACTGTCATTGCGAATACGGAATCGGTTCCATTGTACAGTCAATGAAGCGATAACGTGCTGTACGCGAAACAACAATTATAACATCGACTCGAAAGCCAATATTGAATTATAGATATTGCCTGTGGACTAGAAATGAAATTAAGCACAAATGTAACGGATATCGATGCCAAAATGATTACCGTTTTCCAATCAGAAGAGCCGCTGCAAATTAATCATTCGTTTGATTGAGTTGTCGATGAAGATGGACTGGGATAAATGCGCGGCACTGCATGGGCATTCAGCCGCATAACCCTCTGGTATTTAATTAATTACTGTCAACAAAATAACATACGCCCATGACCATATTACTATTTACCGTCGATGTTATTCTCGAAATAAGGAAAAAAAAAAATAATCGCGTATGCGCACACCTCGAAAAATACTTTTCATGGGATCATCCCACTTAAGACGGCTGAAAAATTAGGTATTTTTGGGAATTTTTTGTATGGTTCCTATAAAATATATTGATGTAAATCTTCTTGGGCTTGATAAAATAACTCTTGAAATATATGAAAAAAAATGTTTATTCATCTAACATAATTTATCTATTCCTGGTAGCAGCATCCGCATAGCCCCTCGAAAAAAAAACCGATGTCAGCTTCGTTGATGTTATTTCTGGGTAGATTTATTTTGAACACAAAAACCGAAAATATTTCAGTTCGGTATGTTTGTGGCTACTGTCCGAACTAGAATTATAAATTTTCATGCAAAAATAACAAATTGGCGGCTGTTGATAAAAAAAAGTCTCCAAAAATAAGACTTTTTGCGAGATATTTCGGTTAAAAAAAGTACTTAAAATCAAAATTTTCAAATAATCCTAGTTCAAGCAGTCGCAATACATGTGACGAGTATGTAGTTGAGATTTCGAAGGATCGGTTCTGCAGTTCCGGAGAAAAAATCAACGAAGGAAGAAAAAAAGTGGTTTCGAGAGAAACGCGTTTAAAGTTCACGCTCGAGTAAGAGCGCGTTAATTTCTACACAATATTTTTGAAGTGGTCTATTTTCGGATTACATTTAAAAAAATCGATTTTTTGAAGTGATAAAGTGGGATGATCCCGTAAGGGTTGAGGATGACGATATTTTTTTTGCTTGCTCTTACAAGAAACTTCACTCAAGTCTCCCCTTTGATTTTGTTGAATCTCATATACGTGATAAAAAATTTGGACACTATTAGACACGTATTTTTTTTATCCGCGGTAAAACGTTTTTATGAGGGGAAACCACCCCTCGAAGAAAGGCGTGCCAAGGCAGGATTTTGCAGTTTTAGCCACAAGCAGTCCACCCATCTGAATGAGACAAAACCAAAATTCTTCTAGGGTGAAGTGATGAAAAATCTACTATAGAAGTATTGAACAAAAAAATTTAATTGAGGGATGACACGCCTTTCTTCCGTGGTTGGTTTTCCCCCTTAAGAACGCTTTATCGCCGATGAAAAAACAAACGTGTCTAATAGTTTCCAATGCTTTATCCCATATATGAGTTCCAACAAAATCGAAGGTGGACACTCAAGTGATCTTCCTTGTTAGAGAAAACAACTTCAAACTATAATTAAGAGTGAAAGGTCCACGGAATGGAAACTTTTTCTGGGTGGCCTCATTTGTATACAATTTCCAATTGTTACAAAAATTGGAAGAACCATTGAGTAGAAACTTTTTTGCACATTCGAATATATACAGGGTGTTAGGATGGTGGATGCAAAGCCTTGAGGGGGTGAAAGGTCACCTCGTTAGGAACATATCTGACCGAAGTTACCTTACAATAAGTGTCCGTCTTCGATTGTATTGGAACTCATGTATGTGATAAAACATTGAAAACTATTATTCACGTACATTTTTTATCGCCGGGAAAATGGTTTGAAGAGGGGAAACCACCCCTCAAAGACAGGCGTGTCAACCCCTAATTTTCGTTCGATACTTCTGTAGTGGATTTTTCATCGCTTTACATTAGAAGAATATTGGTTTTTATTTCATTCAGATACTGCTTCAGGGCTGCTTGTGGGTGAAACTGTAGAATCACATCGCGTCGCGCCTTTCTTTGGGGGGTGGTTTCTCCCCTTAGAAACGTTTTTCATTGGATGAAAAAAATAGGTCTCTAATAGTCCCCAATGCTTTGTCGTATATGTGAGTTTTAGCACAGTTGATGGCTGACACTTAAGGGGTTACGCCCACTTGCGATTTAAAAAAAAATATTTTCTTCGTGTAAACTGAAATTGAAACTTTAAACGCGTTTTTCTCAAAATGGCATTTCTGAAGTCGGTGACCAAGATTACTCGAACACTAATGAACCGATCTTCTTGAAATTTTGCAGGCTTATTTAATACATAAAAATGTAGTCTTTAATCGTTCGATTTTTTTTTCGAAAAAAAATGGCTGTTTTATAGCGAAAAAAACGGCCGTTTTTTTTTCGTTAAAATCGAACCATCAACTTTGACTGTCCGCCATTTTGTGAAAAATGAATATTTTTTAAAATCCTTCGATTAAAGACTAGTTTATACTTATATTTGACTAAATCCATCCGCATTTTTTTTTTTCAGATGATCCACTTCGCCGCAATGTTGGTCACCGCAAACCGTGTATATAAAAACATTATTTCATTGACGGCCATTTGCCACTAAACAATGTAATATTTTTCAATAAAAAAATTACTGAAAGTTCGTCAAGATGTGTTCTTTAAGATGGTATATTGATCGATCAAAAAAGTTTTGTAGTTTTCTTTAAAAAAATTCATGAAAAAGGCCTTTTGTTGCGCTACGAGTGGGGGTAACGCCTTAAGTGACATTCCTTGTCAGTTTGTAAGGTTTCTCAAAATAACACCAAAATTTAGAATAACGAGGATAGTTTTGCCATCCATAGGATTTTTTTGGATCTTCGAATTTCTATAACATTTGAAAATTGCTCCCCCTAGGATGAAGCAAAAAACCTTGTCGGCTCCCACCCTGACTAAAGTTTTTTGCAATTTTAGGATGTTTATCAAAAAAGAAAAGCTCTGCTATCAAGGGTGTCTCTTATTTTCACCTTTTTGTCGAGACACTCCGTCGAGATACTCCTAAAGATTTTTTTATAAAACATGAATAACGCAATAAACTTTTTACACCCTTATATATAGAGGGTGATTTATTAACGCGTTAAGTCCCTCGAAAGCATCTATAAATAATGATTTTAGAAGAAAAAGTCGAACACACAATTTGAATGGTTTATCCCCGTCTACATTTTGGTAGTCTTAGTTTTATTTTCAAATAGAGGTCTCAACCTGATTTCAAGGTCATCTCCACCTTTCTGAAGGCAAACTCCTTTCTATTATTGGCCACAAATGTAGAGCACAAAAAACCAAACGCATGACCTAAAATATTATGACCTTGGAATGACTTTGAAATACAAAAAAAATGCGAGTCAAGCAAGAAAGGCGGTAGTTTCAGAGGCAAATGGTGTCAATTGCCATGTTGCATGCCGTGTTAAAAAATTTGTCCCCTGACCGCGATACATTTCACGATACGACGTCCGAACGATGCAAATTTTGCTATTCATTGTGCATTTTTTGGTATTTCAAGGTCATCCCACGGTCTTGATATTACAAGTCATTGGTTTTGTTTTTTCGTACTTTACAATCAAGGCCACCAGAAAAAAGGTTTTCTCATCAAAAAGTGGAGGTGACCTTGAAATGAGGTTGACACCTCCACTTGAAAACAAAACCCAAGGCTACCAAAATATAGACATTGAAAGCCATTCAAATGTTGTCCCTGACTTTTTGCTCTAAAATCAGTATTTATAGGTGTTTTCGAGTCACTAACTTTCGGTGA